>WAAG01044022.1:0-52267 GCA_013390105.1 Tichodroma muraria
TCACTCCAGGCCCTTGTCAAAAAATGTCCAGTATTGGTAAAAGGGGAATTTGTAGCTATAATATTTTGTCTTGTTTCAAATATCTCCTTACTGCATCAAGTTTCTTGTGCCAATGAGATCTTTAGTTTGGATTATTTTCTCCAAATGCATTATCTCAAATTTTTCCCATAACTATTCTAATTTTCCTGTTGAGTCCATGTTTCCAAATATTTTTAAAATTGTTTTTATGCTCTTTTATAATCTTTTTTGGGTTTCATTACTCTTTCCAGTGAATCTTCCCTGACCTTCATTGAGTTCTCACTAACACTTATTATTTAATCGTCTTTGGCCAGTCCTGTACTTCTAAACAAATCCTTTCAACATTATATTTAAGTCCTGTTTAGTAGGATGAGAGTTTCATTGGGATAGTTGGGGAAGGAATGCTGAAGAATGAATGTTATCCCTCAGCTCTTTGGGGAAACTGTTTAGTACCAGTTATTGCTCCACTGAAAAACTACACATGAAGGCACACTTTAAACATGTTTAAAGTTGTAAACTCTAAGAACAAAGTCAGGTGAAAATTTCTTTACTTCCAAGAAGTTGATTAAGGTGTGTGATTACATTTTTCTCTCCCAGACTGTTGTTCCAGAGATATGCCAGAACATCCTGGGACTTAAGTACATTTTCCACTTTTATTTCTCTTCTACCAGACATATCAACATGCTGTCATTTACTTTAATTTATTCCTTTTCTATTGTCATGACGTCCTCTGTCTTTTCTAGAACTGAATTTTCCACAAGGCTCAAAACTTTTGGTAGTCTTGATTCCGTGGGGTGTTGGGATGGGCCACTCAAAGGCTGGGTCACTTGGGGTGGCACAAGTTCTTCCCTCCCCTGGGTTCAGAGAGGTTAAATCTGTCTTTATTCAGCACTGCCCCACTAGGATCAGGGACCACCTTGAGGTCTTCCTTTGTTTCTCTTCTCCTTTCCATAACTCAGGAGATCCAGGTGGGTAAGCAGGGTTTGCTGGGGATGGGCCCCTTGAAGAAAAATATGGAATCAGGGCCTGGAGTGACAGGACAAGGGACAATGGCTTCACACTGACAGAGAACAGGTTTAGATTGCATATGAGGAAGAAATTCTTTCCTGTGAGAGTGCTGGGGCCCTGGCACAGGTTTCCCAGAGAAGCTGTCACTGCCCCATCCCTAAAAAGTCATGTTGGATGGGGCAGCCTAGTTTAGTGGAAGGTGTCCCTGCCCATGGCAGGAGGGCTGAAATGGGATGATCTTAAAGGTTCCTTCTAAAGCAGGCTGTTCTGTGCTTCTTCTATTTACACAATTCCACTAATCAGTATAGGAGTATTTAAATGGGTTGGATTTGAATTGCATAACAGACAACCATAAATGATGCTATATTCTTCCACAGTTACCCACAAAATATGCTATCTGCCATTGAAATGGCAGCATTTGGTTGTTTGGTCCCAGCTTAAGGGAACTTCAAAATCTGAGGCCAAATTTCAAAATTTAGTTTTACAGGTATTTGCCCAAAGCATTACCACTGTTCTTCCTCGATGAAAGCAAACAAAGGCATAAAATCTCTCCATCTGGAAAATACAATCCCATAAAAGAACCTTCTAGTTTCTTTTGATTGATTCTATTTCATGTTGCTCTAAAATATCTTTAATAACTGAGTTCCTGTATACTTGCTCAGTAGCTTTTAACACCCCTAAACTTGTGTTCATGCTGCATGACTTATTCAAGCTTTTGCTTTAATTTTGCATTTATCAGATTTATTTTGAAAGTACTCTGGACTAAAGAGGTTGTAATCATCTACCGGTGACTTCATGCTGACATATAAAACTTTTTTTTGCACAAGCATCTCATTAATAGGGCAGTCTAAACAGATCTTTGGTGTGAATGACAAACTCTTCCCTAGACTTCTCACCCCCTACATCCTATGTCAGCATCATAAGAAAAAGGGAGTTTAAGTCCTTAATTTCTAATAATTAACCCTTTTGCAGCAGGGAACGACTGGGCTCTCTGTTCTGTTCATTGCATATTTCCATCTTGCTTTGGGGCTGCAACTGGGTATTTCCAATTTTTATTTGTGGAAACCTTCCTTCCCATAAGTGTGTACTGCTTAACTGCTCTGCTTGTGTTCAGGATGTTAGGATAAGACTATTCAAGGAATATGCAGTGGGTCTTTGCCTTTAGTTGGAGTATAGGGCTTGTTTTTTTGATAACACTTATGGTCTGTCAAATCTGGGATAGTTGCTAAAGTCTTTTTTTTTTTTTTAATACATTCCACGTGTTTGTCATGCATGTTTGTAAAATTTCATTATCACTTCCTTTCTAAATCAAAGGAAAATTAAAGAGAGATTGGTTCACATTATTTATTCTTATCAAAATGGATCATTATCTACAGAGGTTTAATTTGATGGATAGTGGATACACATGTGTGTGTTTGAGGCAAATCCTGGAGACCACTCTCAGGGAAAATTCCCCCTGACATCAACATGAGTTTTGCCTGAGTAGAAATTTCATATTTTGGCTCTTTGTTTTCAGAATGGGAATTATCATTTTCTACTCGGAGCGCTCGTTTGGCCTCGCAGTACCTTGGCTCACGTGGTTTTCAATAAGTGTCTGGCAGCTGTACTGGCAAATTTCCAGCATCCTGGGATTCTGATCTATCCCTACATGGACATTTGGCCTTCGTGAAGTCATCACAACTATTTCTAGCTTGTTGTCCTAAGTGTAGAACTCTTCCCATTTTCAGACAAAGAACTGATTCTGAATCACACTCTTTTTACAGCTGAGTGGAAATGTCCCTTCACATCCATGGATGCATGGGTCAAACATCTCTGAATCTGAACTGTAAAAAAATACTTTGTGCAAAATACTCATAAAAGAAATATATACAAAATGCATTCCAGGGAGCTCTGTGGTCTGTTCAGTCAAGGGTAGGATGACTTGGCAGATTCAACAAAGACAGATCAACTACTATTCCAGTCCAGATGTAGGTGTATGAAAGGCAGTTAAAAAGACACTGGAATGTCTTACTAGGAAAACTAAACATAACTTGGCTGAATTTGAACAGAATATGCACTCAGAGCAAAACTGTCAATAACAAAAAGAAAGCGTGCAATGTTTTGCTCGGCGTTTATTTTCTTTATTTCACCTTGTTTTCATTCAAATCAGTTTTCAAAAGTTGCTCTGACCTCTGGAGGCTTTCCCTGGTGTCTGAGAATGCTTTGCTTAGCAGAAAGTAAGAAAAGAAAAGGAAAAAAACTAATTCAGATCTGCAGGAGCATAGTCTATTTAGATCTTCTCAGTTTCTTACAGCTTCATTTATCTCTTTTCCCTACTTCGATCAAGCTGTCTCCTCTCATGTAAGCATCCATGCCAGATGTCTTCATCCTTCCTTGATTTAAGTCTAATGATGTTTGTCACATCCAACCTCTGAATCTTTATGTAAGGAAGCATGGTAGCAAATAATGCGAATCAACACAAGCCAGTAAAAAATTAAAAAGCATCAGGATACAGGTGTTGACTGCAACATCTTTAAATGCTTATTGTTGTATCTTTGTCTGTCCTTTCCTCATCCTCCTTAAGCACCATTTTTACTGCTAATCAGATTTATTAATGTTAGAGTTTATCCGTGCCTCACTATTTCTTGGAGTTCCACATGTTGTTCAGAGGAGGGACACCAAGATGATCTGAGAGATGGAGAACCTCTCTTACAAGGAAAGGCTGAGGGAATTGGGATTGTTCAGCCTGGAGAAGGGAAGGCTTTGGGGTGACCTCACTGTGGCCTTGCAGTGCCTGAAGGGAGCCACAGGAAAGATGGAGAGAGACTCTTGACAAGGGCCTGGAGTGACAGGACAAGGGCAATGGCTTCACACTGGCAGAGAGAAGGTTTAGATTGGATATGAAGAAGAAATTGTTCCCTGTGAGGGTGGTGAGGCCCTGGCACAGGTTGCCCAGAGCAGCTGTGGCTGCCCTATCCTTGGCAGTGTTCCAGGCCAGGCTGGATGGGGCTCTGAGCAATCTGGTGTAGATATCCAGAAGAGAAGTGTGTACTGTGTGTGTCTCAAACACTGGTATTGGGATAGCCACGGAGCCAACCAAGGATTGTTGGTAATTGCAGGCAAGGATTGTTGGTACCAGCACCCCAGGAGGAAGAGCAAAATGTGACTGGCAAAGGGGGACATGTGGAGGTAGAGCATCACTTTTCTAGGGCAAACATCTTGATCAAATCCACAGATGCACAATGAAAAAAGTGCAGGAATGAGGTGGAGAAGTGGGCGTGGACTGTAGGGAGGATCAAGACCACCCAAGACCCCTGAAAGCATCTGGCCCGTTTCCAGAATGGTCTGAAAGAATGGAGGGTTCATGATAACTTATTTGCATGGAAAGCAAGAAACTTATCTTCAGGGGGAGCAACCCACCCTAAAATGGTACCCCCAGCAAGCCTAGGTGGCACCCCTTGGGATCCTAGACATCCCATCCACTGTTGATCCCATCCAGGGGTCAACACTGGAATTAGGGCTGCTGATCTCTTTCACTCTGGTTCATCTTCTTTTCTCTCTTCCCTTTCATCTCGTTCCTTTATCCAAAGCCTACTGCCATGTTCTTTTATAACAGGTTAGGGTCTACATACCAATTTCCATGCAAAGTGTTTAATTTTTAATTAAATCTTTGATTGTTTGCAAGACCCTCTTACTTTTGTCATTCCTTATGACCAAAAACATTTGCACATCACAGTGGAAGATGTCCCTGCCCACAGCATGGGGTTTGGAACTAAATGTAAGATTCCTTCTAACCCAGATTATTCTAGGATTCAATTATTTAAATGATACTTTCTCACATAACTTTTGAATGTGTTAGGAAAATCTCATGATCAGGATAAAAAATAGTTTGGAGGTCTCACAGCTTTTATGTTCTCATGTGCAACAGAGAATGGTGAGGGTTGTGTCTGCTGTGATGAAAATATTACAGATACAGAAAATGAACACCACCTCTATCTCTTTATCTGAAATTCCATGTAGACCCCATTCTATTGCTCATGAGGATTTATTAGTTTAAAATGGTTTTTGTTCTCTTCATGACTATCAGATTAATTAAAAAATGTTAATAACCCATGGATGAGGTTGAGATGCAAGAGTTCTAACTATAGTAAAGAGGGATGGTATGATCAATGCTGTAGGAATAGCCTTTTTTGTGGGAGATGTCATTCCAAATTCCAGCTCTGAATGAATTCAGAACTTGGTGGGAATGAGGAAATGCATGACACTTTTCTCTTTTATGAGATTCTCACTTGAACATCCTGGTACATTTTTGCTTAATTTGGGAAGGAAAAATACATTTTGCAAGGGCACATTGAAGGGTTATTGATTAGGGAAGCAGGGTCAGATCTGACAGCCTTTTCCAAAAGATGTGTGGAGTTGAATCATCTTGATGGCTTTGTGAATAAGTGACCAAAAATTTGGGGGATTTTCTCTTAATCATAATCATGTTTGTTTGTTTGTTTTTGTCTTTTTCAGGAGCATCCCAGGCCAGAGTATGAAAACAAACTGCTGCAGAAAAAGCTGAAAAATAAAACCATCACAAAAGAAAATTCAAATGAGGTGAGATGCAGCTTACTCTTTTCGTTTATGTGGGATTTGTGTTTTGTTATGTTGTGATTATATTTTTGTCTGTCTCTCAAAGGTTGTAAAAGGCACTTTTTTGTGCTCTTAATTGGTTTTTTGAGTTGGTAGGTGCTGATGTGGTGAAATGCAGCCTGCAGTGCCATTGCAGGGCTTTGAGGTCATGTCTTTCAAAGTAAAGCAATTTGCATAGAAATGGGGTTGACAGGTGGTTCAGGATCTAATCTGTAGAGTACTGCTGGATTCCCAAGATAATCACCATAGAATTCTTATAGCAATCCCTCAGAATGTCAGTACTTTCTGCACAATGAAGAAAGCAGCTTTTATTATGGTGATTTCATTTGCAAAGGTAAACTTGGTATCTTTAATCTGCTGCAGTTACACAGCTGTGAAGTTTTAATGGCATTTCCAGGGCAAATAAAAAAATAGTTGTAGATCATTTTCAGACTGAAGCAGTTTCAGAATTTTTATGGCTATTTCAAATTTTTTTGATCAAGCCCTTTTTTATCAATCTCCTCTTGTAAGGTGTTGACTGAAGTCTATTTTCTAAACAGCCACAAATTCTGTAATCTTGGTCCATTGGGCTTGGTTAACCATGGCTCATTCCCTGCATTCCATGTGTGCCAGCAAAGCCAAAACATTCCAATACCATGTTCAGCTTCCAGGGAGGGAAAAAAAAAACAGTTTAATTTGCTTACAGGTTGAGAATCAGTATCCAAAATGGAGAATTTCCAAGTTTTCAGGTTTGGTCCAGCAAATTTAGCTTGTGGGAGAACTTCATTATCCCTTTCTTCTGCTGACCGCCATTGTAAAGTGTTTCCAGGGAATCTTTCATTTCGGTGAGCCTGCCTGTCACCTGCTGTCCCCACCAAACTCTACAGAAGGTCATGGACAGATTCTCAATTATTTTAGTTAGCTTTGGATCTTACCCAATAAGCAGAGACTCACAGAGCACTGTGGAGTCTTAGACATTACACAGATCTCTTGGGCTTCCAAGTGAGGAATCAAAGATTGTAAAAGTCCAATAAAATAGTTGCTGTTCAGCTTTTTTTTGGCTAAAAGTAAATGGGAATTGGAAACAAGTCAGCCACTGATGCTGTAGGATGTTATGATTATCTTGCTTATCTGAGATACAGAAATAATTATAAATTAGACATTTAAGGTAAAACAAAAGGAACAGAAAAAAACCCCAAGCAAAAATCCCCCAAAACATCAACCAAATGAGAAAACCCCACACCAAAACCCAAAAAACAGCCCAGGAGAAAATGTTAAGTGAATAGGTGGAAAGCAATATAAGATCCAGCACTACAAAAGTAGGAAAAGCTCCTTTCAGGCTTTAAGAATGGAAAGGTTAACATGGGATATTTTTTGTTAAATTGCTTTCTGTGCCAATGTGTATGGAAAAAATACTGAATTTCTGAATTAGTGTTCC
This sequence comes from Tichodroma muraria, assembly GCA_013390105.1. Lineage (NCBI taxonomy): Eukaryota > Metazoa > Chordata > Aves > Passeriformes > Sittidae > Tichodroma > Tichodroma muraria. The sequence continues at coordinate 7,058 of WAAG01044022.1, forward strand.
CCAAATTACTGAAATGTATTGCAAGCAACTGAGTAGTTTTCATCAGTGAACATTCTGTCCAGCAAACAGCACATCAGTCTGGGTTTGGGAGATGTGTTCCTCAGGTCTTTGTACCTCAGTGTCTTACGAAATTATAAAAGTAATAGATGTTGATGTGAGAACTGCAGAAGACAAAAAACAACTAAACATAATAGTTCAGTTAAAGAACTGGCCTAACTGTGGAAAGGTACCATCACATTTTGCTTTGGGAGACCCTGAAAAGTTAGACATTAAAAGTTATGAGCATTAAAGACTGCAATAATTTTTCAGCCTTACTTTTAGAGATTTCAACATGTTCTTTTTGCAAGGCCATTAGCTCAGGAGATTTTGTGTGGCAGGTTAATATTAAGGCACAGGTTTCTGTGAGGTCGCTGGCTCAGTATTTCTGTCTTGTTGGTTGGAAGCCAGGGTACAGAACTTTGTCATATTACCAGGGCAGATCTAGTGGTTGGACAGGCATCAAAGTAGAGATGTCTCTGTAGTTAAAGATTCAATCCTCCTAATTTCTTGGTTTTGTGTGAATACACAGATGTCTGTAAGGTCGCTATCTCTTCATGTCTTGGTTGACAGTCTAATGTCATGGCATAAGTCTCTGTGAAGTTTTCTCCTGAATATTTAACTAGTGTAAATTAAAGGCATATCTTTTTTTGGTGTAGCTGGTCAACAACTGTAGTGTGCTGTGTTAGTATCAAAGGACTGGCTCTGGCACCACTGCCTAAAACTTCTCTTTAACATGAAGTCAGAAGTCTCCAGCAGCTGTGACTTGTTGGGATAGAAATGATGCCAAAGGGTGGCTGTTGTGAGAATACTGGTCTAGAGTTTACTTAAAGGCATATATTTCTATAAAATTACTGGCTTGTTTCCAGTATGTTAATTCCTCTGTTCCAGTGAGGAAGTGACTGGTTTTATGGCAAGAAGCAGCTTTTATGTGCAGAGCTCTGTGTACAGCGCATTTTTCCCCCCTTGCCTTACTCCAGCAAGGAGTTCCTGTGAAGCCAATTGGGTTATTTTTGTAATGAAGGGACAAGGGTTGTTCAGTTAGGGGCTGCTTTTGTGATTGCAGAAGAAAGGTGACTCCACTTACATCCTCTCTTAAATGATAACTTGGGAATAGACATTCAGAGGAAACCAGCCCGCAGTTTTCCCTTTCTGCTGTTCAAGCCATTAACTTTAATGAGTGCGGAAGATGCCCAGCACCTGTCAGGGCCAGTAAACATATGAGTCATTCTACCCAGGCAGCAAATTCCAAATCAGCCTGATGAGCCTGGCAAGACAAAGTATGACACATCTAATGTATTACTTGCACAGTGGAGTTTGTGTTCTAGAATACAGCTCTCATACAAACCACTTGGTGTGGTTTCCGCTACTGGAATAAGCAAAGAACAAAATTTCACCCTCCACCACCCTGTTCAGGCTGTTAGAATAAATATTTTATTGGTTATTTGGAGAGTGAGAAAAAAACTGTGAGGGCTCAGAGCACTTCACAAAAGATTGGCGTGAGATTACTCTAACAAAAACACCCTAAGGTTTTTTTATTTCAGGAGAGAATTCATTTACAGCTAAAGGAGTTGAAACATTTGTATGAAATGCCTCAGGTTAAGTAGCAAATAGATAAACAGACGGTCCTTATGAATTATGACATTGATTTTAGAAAATTACAAGTTCTAAGGGACTGATTTGGGAAATCTGGAAAGGTCTGTCTTATAGTCAGTACTAGTATTTAATTCTTTGTGGTCACATGCTATTTACAAGGACATGTAGTGACAGCATAAGGGGGAATGACTTTAAACTGACAGAGCGCGAGTTTAGATTAAATATTAGGATGAAACTTTTCCTTCCTGTGAGGGTGCTGAGGCTCTGGCACAGGTTGCCCAGAGAAGCTGTGGCTGCCCCATCCCTGGAAGTGTTCCAGGCCAGGCTGGACAGGGCTCTGGGATAGTGGGAGGTGTCCCTGCCCATGGCAGGGGGCTGGAACTGACTGATCTTCAAGGTCCTTTCCAATCCAAAAAATTCCATGATTCTCTGATATAAAGGCTTGCAATGTATAGCTCCTTTATTCGTGTACATCAAGAGGCAGTTTTGCCCTTGCAGCAGAGATGAAGGATTACACACACGTGTATGAATGCATGTGTCTGATAATACATTCATGCAAACATAGCAGATGCAAGCTTTGTAATGAAAAAATTAATAGCATGTTTTGTTTTTCTTAAATGAACTATAACACAGAAGATGTGGATAAAAATCTTTAATGAATAGGGTTAGGTTACTGTATGTGCAGAATGAAAATGAAAACGTGGTAAAGATTTGCAATCTTCTGATATCTTGTTCTTCTCTCTCTGCAGTAGTGGCATCCTCAATGGAATTACAGAGGTCAGGAAATGAATATTGGTCTTGTGCCTGAAAACATGCAGATGGGGCTGGATCCAGCTCTCACTGGCGCTGATGGAAAGCCTCCGAGTCATTTCTGTGAGAGATGGATCAGGCCCTGACTCCTTTTCATTAAATGTCCAGCTGATCTGGCAAACATGATTCGACATCATGTGGATATATATATAAATATATATGTATGTGTGTGTGTTCTTATCTTTCCTATTTGGCAGGAAAGTGAATAACTCATTCTACATATTTCTCAAGGAAAATTTTCTTTATAGAAAATAAAGGGCTTGTATCTTGGCTTGAGTCCTGACTTGGAGCAAACCCTAGGAGTAGTAGAATCTGGCATTCTGTCTTTCCTTTAATTCATTTTAAATATTATATTGACGGAATCAATTATTTAAATTGTTAATTCAGCTGGTAATTGAAACAAAGAACAGATATTTCTTTCTGAACCATTGTTTCAGTTAACAACTGAATTAGAGCAAGCTGGTTTGAAGAGGAGGGTCTCTGGTGTAAAAGATGATATAGATAAATATGAAATAGAATTGTACATTGCTAATACCTATATATCTATTTTTAAAATTTCAACATTGCAAAACATGAAAAAATAATTCTTGTTAGCAGTTGATTCCTTACCAGTCTTCTCTAAGCAAATCACCCATAAGGACTAAAATCCCTTTCAGATACTGGAGCCCATCCCTTCATTAAGCAAGTCCTTGATAAGATTAACTAAAGAAAAAATAAATCTCTTATTATTTTATATATTAGCTGAAACTCTGTAGAAGAAACCAAAATAATTGGTCATAAATACCAGTTTGAACAATCTGAATTATAAGAGAACTTTATATCCGGAGTTCTTTAACCGCTAATATTTTAGTATTTATTGAACCATATTATTAGTATGATATACCCATCAATTTGATACAGTATTTCTTAAACTGGCCAGTGTCTTTCTGGCCTCATTCATGTCTTTATTTTGAGAAATATCTTTCTAAGCATATGGGATAATAAGATGAATAAGTAATAAATTTTTTTTCCTTTTCAATTTATTTCTTGCATCATTAACTTTTGAAAACAAAAAATGACTGAATGAAAATAAAAGAATGGCTGAAGACGAATAAGGACACTTATAATCTTAGAGATTTAATACTTTTTTTGTACCTGTATTTGTTATAATTCTGGTTCTTTTAATGTTTATTTGAGTTCTAGGTTATGGAAGTTTCATACCAGAGTATTCATAAGCAGAATTTATGTCTTCAAAGGAGTGTTGACATGGTCTTTCAATGGGTTATTTAGATGTGGGTTTTTTTTAATTTTAGAGTACATGGCATGTGTTCAAACCTTCTCACTGTTGCTGTCTTGGAATTTGATTATCTTTGTATGGAGTAGTATAAGAATTGCAGCTAAAAATGTCCCACTTGCTCCCTGTTCCTCTGAAAACCTACAGTGGGATTTCCTCTTTTGTATCAGACAGATGAACCCAAAGTATCACCACAGTTCTGTGCTCCTGTGTCTACAATTATATTCCAGCCAGACTTCAGCAGGAAATAGTTCTTCTTGTGATCTCAATATGAAGTAATAAAATACTTGAAAGTGTACTGTAGTAGAATATTCCAAGTTGAGAAGGCTTTCAGGATTTTATGGAGTCCAAATAACTATTCTTGCTGAAAGGTGTGATCTCAAATGGGTTACTCAGGCTATTACCCAGTCAGGTTATGGAAATCTCCAAGGATGGAGATGGTAACATCATTCTGGACATGCCCTGAACTGTCCTCACCATGTAAAAGTTTCTCATTATATCCAGCCTGAACCTCTCTGCTTTCAGTTTAAGCCCATTGTCTCTTGTACTTCCAGCATTAAGCACTGTGAAGAGCCTGGCCCTGTCTTCTGATGAGCTCCTTAACTGTGCTGAGCAAGCCTTGTTCCTCGGTTTCTCTTCCTGGGACACGTTCTCTGCCCTTGACTTACAGAAGTAGTGCCATTAACGTTTTCTACTGGAAGGCCCAAACCAATATTTTAGATACAGGCAAATGAGTGCTGAAAAGCTGAGGTAATCACTTCCCTGGATCCACTCATTGACGCAGCCCAGGTGCTGTTGGACCTCGCAGCCAGGGCACACTCCTGGCTCTTGTTCGTCTTGTTTTCTGCAGACACCAAAGGGTCTTTTCACTAGAGTCAGTTCTCCTGCAAGGAGTTTTCTGTCCCAAAAGTATTTGCTCTTGATGAAGTTCAGGAAGTTAGTAGATACCTGTTCCTTCAGTCAGTCCAGTTCTCTCTGGATGGCAGCTGCATGCTTAAGAAAACTGACCATCTCTTGATCTCACCCCAGCCTGATGTCATTGTGCAGAAGCAAACATTCCATCACCTCCTCCTGGCCCCTTCTGGAAATCAGGGTGGTTCTAGGATGACCACAGCAGTACTCCAGCTGTTACAGGTTTCCAGGCACACTTACTGACAAAAACCCTCTGAGCAAACCATGGAACTCACCTTTTGCTGAAGTCAAGACAAATGGCATGGACAAGTCTCCTCTTGCCCACAGGTCCAGTCATTTCCCTCAAAAAAGTGGCCAGAATGGTGCAGGAGATGACTGACCCTTGGTAAATCCAGAATACTACACACATACCAACTTATGTGTTTGGAATGGGTTTCTTCACTTTTTGAGAGACCAAAGTGAGACTTATGATCCCTTAGTTATTCTTCTGTCCTTTCTGTGAGGATGGATATAAGATTGCTCTTTCTCCTTTTGTCAAGGCCCTTCCTTGATCTTGGTGTCCTTACAGAGATAACAGAGATCAACTTGCAATAACATCAGCCTGTTCGTCTATCTTCCATTCTTTTTCTTCGAAGTTATAAGTAAATGAAGTCACTACTTGTCTTTCCCAAAGGAATAACTTTTTTTTTTTTTTTTTTTTTCCTAGACAGCTAAAAGGTGTCAAATTAGGAATACTGGTTACTTTTTTATTCAACTGTTGGAGGCTGAACAGTGCAGGTGAGAGCCAAGATTTTAGGAAAACAGTGTCTTATGATTGTGAGATTCTTTCTGGAAAAAAAAAATTATAAACAAAAATAGTGATCTTTGTCAGAAGAGTGTTTTGAACCTAGAAACAAGAGAAGACAGGGCTGCTGTTTACTGCTCTTATTTGTGTAACTTATTAAGATTTTGGCTGAAAAAAGCATTCTTTCTAGGGTGGTGCTATAGCTGCTGTTTAATCGCTGTAACCCCAACCCAAGCATATGATTAAAGTTAAGCACAGGCTTCAGTGTCCTGGATATGGATACAATTAAATGCTTTTTCTGAATTGAGGCCTAAGCTTCTTATTGCCATCATTCAAGATGATGCGGGTCTCTTTCCTATTAAACAGGGTGGAAAGACTAATTTCTATAGCTTGTATTCATCAGAACTTGAAATTAAGGGGAATTCTGCCTGAGTAAGTAATAAAGTCCTTAAGTCTGCACTTACTTACTTACTTGCATTGTACCCTGTCAAAGACTGTAATAACAGGTTGGAGGACCACAGCAAATTTTCAGGCTGAAAAATAAATCTCAAGAAGTGTGCTGGGTTTTGATTTAATGCACTAGAAAACTAGTAAGAAAAAAAACTAGAGTATTCTTCCTTTCCTGTGAGCTGGTGACAAACTCCTGTATCTTGGAGAATATTTTCTACCTTCTTTTGAGCACATTTATAGGGTAAATTTCATGCTATTTGTCTCCTACAGAAGCCCATATTTGGGACAAAATTTACAGAAATTGGCTGTGGAAACAATAGTCACTTAAGTTAGTTGCCAAGAATTTTTTATTTGATGCATACTGAAATCCTGTCTGCAATTTTAAAGAAATAAACTGCATTTACATTCAGTTCCTTTGGGCATCCATCCCAGGAAGATTGAAATTCCACAAACTCCAAGCTTAAAGAGCTAAGGAACTCAGTTTGAGCTGCTCAGTTTTTGCAGCTATTACCATGCTTGATTGAATAACGCCTGCCGATTTTTGTGATTCACTTGATTTAGGCATACAATGGCATTGTTTTTAGAAGTCACTTCACACATTTCACAGCCCCTTTACATGTTTAATATAGGAAATAAACTTGACACCAAGGGGATCAGAGGGATGGAGCAGCTCTGCTGGGAGCAAAGGCTGAGGGAATTGGGATTGTTCAGCCTGGAGAAGGGAAGGCTTTGGGGTGACCTCACTGTGGCCTTGCAGTGCCTGAAGGGAGCCACAGGAAAGATGGAGAGAGACTCTTGACAAGGGCCTGGAGTGACAGGACAAGGGCAATGGCTTCACACTGGCAGGGAGGAGGGTTAGGTTGGATATTGGGAAGAAATTCTTCCCTGTGAGGGTGGTGAGGTCCTGGCACAGGTTGGCCAGAGCAGCTGTGGCTGCCCCATCCCTGAAAATGTTCCGTTCCTGGTTGGATGGGGCTCTGAGAAACCTGGGCTAGTGGAAGGTGTCCCTGCCCATGGCAGGACAGTTGGAATAAGGTGAGATTTAAGGTCCCTTCCAACTTAATCAATACTGTAATTCTGTGATTGTAATTTGCCCAGATATTTTGTGGGGTCTCCATTCCTAGAGATAAGTAAAGCCTGACTAGACAGAGGCCTGAGAAACCTATTTTAAGTGACCCTGCTCTAAGCAGAATATTGGACTAAGATGATCTCAAGAGGTCCCTTCCATGTTTAGTTGTTGTGCAGTTCTGTGAAATGCAGGAAAGAAATGATTCAAACAAGTGCAGACAAATTGGTTTGACCACAATGGGCATATTTTGAAAGAAAATATAATTTGAGCCTTACTTGAAGTACTTGAGCAATGGGACGAAATGTAACTTGGGTTTACTAAAGGGAGATTAATAACCATGCCATCTGAACTTGTGTGTTTGATTAATGATATAATGGATTCCCTACAAGAGGGAAATGTAGTGTACTTCAGTAAACCAACACTGTATTCCACAGGGGGATTATAATGTATTTAATAAGTTATTAATCAATATCATTCACTGTGACTGACTAGAAAAGTATGTTTAAGAATTTTCATTTCAAAGAATAAGAGAAAAATCTGATTTTCAAGTAGCGGATTTGGCAATGCCGCTACAGTACCTTCTACCCGCTGCTGTTCAGTGCCCATCCTTCTCTGCTGTCCTTGATGTGTTGATTTTCCATCATCCATTTTTTCCCCAAGTTTTTTAAAAAGTTTAACAGAGTTAGGAATATTTTCCTTGAAGAAATATAATATATAGAGTGAGGGCAACTTTGCAGGTGATCTGTTCATTTTGTGCAGGTCTAAAGCTTTAGAATGTAGGTAAGTTCTGTTCTTGACAAATGTTTGTTTCTCAATTATATTACTAAATATATCAAAATATAACAACATATATTTGTTTCTTGGATATTGCTCCCCCAGGCTTGTTCAGTTATGGAAACAAATGCATCATGGTTGGGTTCTGCCACTTTGTTCTTCAGGATTTAGAACCGTGCCATATTAAAAAGCAAAATTTGTACCTACTTTCATTTATTCCAATATTTAATTAGTCCCTTTTCCCTCTAAGTGCTAAACCAGAGAATAACCCAGACCTTAAAGACAATTTTTGCTGGTTAGTTTTTTCACATAGAAAGGAAAATCTAGAGCAGGTTCAGAGAGACAAAAACCGAATCAGAACAAATGAAGTCAAGCAAAAAAAAAAAAAATAACCTACCTTTTCTAGCTTTTTTCTAGGTAGAACTATATCCCCATAACTAACCATCCTGATTACTTTTTGCTTAACTTGCCCTTGGATATAAATGTCTTTCTTTTACTTTTAAGGGTCTTTAGATGCAGTCTCAGAAGAGCTAAATACAGTCCCCAAATCCAGGCTGCTAATGAATGTTTTCAACTGCATTTGTCTGAGTATCAGCCTTTGAAGGACAACAGCCTGTCATCTCAAGCAGGGATGTTGTGCTCTGGAATGTGCCCTATATATCTGACAGAGATATGCTGGTAATGTTTGATGTATAGATCTGTGGTTGACACAATTAAAAGGTCTTGCATTGAAACAAAGACCAGCAAGGAAAAAAAAAATAGTTGACTCTATAACAAAACAAAATGCAAGATGATTGGGAAGCATAGTATGTGTTTTTACTGTTTAATATCATAGAGGAAAATTCAAAACAGGCAGAAATACATTTACCACTTGAGGGAAGTACTGTACCAGCAAATGTGATAAGATCATACTCTTAGAAACTGGAGTATCACAATATCACTGTGATTTTCGCAACCTGACTAATAGCATGATTGAAAGTTGCTTGAAAGTTCTTAAGCCAATTAGCATTATCTTTTCATTATTAAATCAGCCACAGCTTGTAGATTTAATTGCCCCATTTTCATTTCTAGGGCTTGTACTTCATACTGACAGACGGCAATTCACGCACTGAGTTTTATGTGGTGAGGAGGAAAGTGTTTTATAGGGAATGTAAAAAGCTCTTATGGAACAGAGAGGTATTCCTTAATTGGGTTGTATATCATCAGGGTTTTAATAAATTTGATGAAGGGCCTGATTATGCAATTCCTTTCTCCAGAGCCCTTACTGAAGTCAAAGGGAGAGCTACAAATGGAAAGCTTGCAAGACAAAGTCCTGGCATGAGAGGGCATTAAGGAAAGCTTTATCCTGGAAAGCAGACTCATAGCATCTGTATTTATCACAGCATTAAAAGCAGATATTTATAGAGAATTTTCAATATCTCAAACCCATGTTACTGGCTTTGCCTTAATTGTTCAGTGGAAATTACTTTGTTGTCAAAGTCCGTCTAAGTGGAGGTTTGTTGGTTTATTCCACCTGATTTAGAGACAGGCTGTTAGAGGCGGTGATTGCGCAGCTGGTAGAACCTTTGGAGGTTTTGATAAAAAAAAGGTTATGAACAAAGGATGTTAAAGCTTTAAGTTTTTCATAAGCTTTTGCATGTACATGATTTTACCACCAATACTAATCTTGCTAACTGGGGCCAGTCACAGCAGTAAAATTACCAGGATATAGAAGGAATAAGATCTGTGAGTCATAAGGATTGTGTCAAGACTTAGAGCTTCGTGTAATTTACTGAGACAGTTTATTTTTGAAGAGGAAAATGGCACAATCAATATGCATTTGATTTCAAGGGTATTGATTCCAGATTTTCCTTTAAAAGTTATTTAAGTAAGCTTTTTACTCAATAGCCCTCCTTTATAAGACAGTTTATGAGAATGTGGAGCTTCTCAGAAGAAGAAGGGTAGAAATAGTTCTTCTTATTAATATTGTATGTCTATATTTCAAAAGATTTTATGTGAAAAGTAAATTGGCTGTATCTTGAAGTGCATAATTAGATTTTTCTGTGCGTGAACACTAATGAAAGAGTTGGTGAGGATTGTCTTCCATTTAGATCACAGTAGTGAGCACTAAAAGAAGACAAGGAACACCTGATATCATTAGCCTTGTTTTTAATTTCTGTTCTGAAATCCCCTTTAGGTTTTGGAAAGGTTAGGCAGTGTTAATACAAGGCTTTGTAGCATTGATGTTTTCTCACTGAATGGCTGCAGAATCCAAGCTTAAAAACTATGTCAGGGCCTCAGAAATTTCAAGAAATCTTGATTTATATTGCATTCTAAGGCTGACTATCTACATCTGCATTTAGTATTCAGTAAAGCTGAATATACAGCTTTGCAGGATATAAAAATATTACTGATGGGTGGTTTTTTTTTTTCTGAAACATCCAGTGTATCTTCTTTGTATCTAATGCAGAATAAACGCCATACCTTTATGGGCTCCTAGGAATTTGGCTTGCACAATTGTATGCTGCAAAAGTCTGTTTTGTCTCATAATAACCACACAAGTGAAAATTGGAATGTTTTCTTCCTAATTGTGCTCTTCCAGTACCTGAAGGGAACCTGCAAGAATGATAGAGAGAGAATATTCACCAGGGCCTGGAGTGACAGGACAAGGGGGAATGGCTTAACTTTGACAGAGAGGAAGTTTAGATTGGATATTAGGAAGAAATTCTTCACTGTGAGGGTGGTGAGTCACTGGAATAGGGTGCCCAGAGAAGTTGTGGCATGTCTAGGTTGCAATTAGAGCTGCTGTATTTGAAGTCTTCTCAGATGTGCTTATCTTCTTAAAAAACCCTTTATTTTCCCCATGTACCCTGCTGGCTTCCATTATCAATACTAATGATACATGGTGGGATTTAAGCAGTGCTGATCATCCCCTTTGTTATTGGAGGCAGAGGAGAGGGACTGTTGTCCTTCTACCTACACATAATTCTTTTTTGGGCTGCAGAAACTTGTTCACCTTGGTGAGTCTGAAGCTCTGCATGAGCTTGTAATTTGTGATGGTGACCCGCAATAGTTTCTCTGTGACTCTGCTGCTAAGATTTGGCCAGCACACCCCTCCTAGTCAGATTTTCTTTAGGAAGAGGTAATTACTTTTTTGTGTTACTCTGCAGCCAGTAATGATTGGTAAATAGAGATAAATCTCTTTTTCTTGTATGTAACTCTAGGGAAATCTTGTGTAGCACAAATGATCAGTCTCTACTTTTGGGAAGGCGATAAGACCCTTATAAAACTAAATGAAGGACTGTTGCTGTGTCATGGGCTGGAAGAGAAGGGCAGACTTGTGGACAAATTTAGGGTGTTGGGGCTGAAACTGTCTAGGATGCCACCAATAAGGCAGGGATCTGTTGGATATAATGCAGTGCTGTTTGATTATGGGGAACTGCAGAAGTGTTCCCATGCTCTGCATGATCAGTGAACAAGGAATTCCACTCAACACCACCACTGGAGAGCCTTTGCTTGGTGGATTTGTACCTGTTCATATGTTCCTGTTTGGAGAGATGTCTGATAATAAATTTTTGGATTTGTTTATAATTTAAAGAAGAGGGACTTGGGGAGGTTATAGCCATGGGAATCATTAAACTTAGAATGAGAAGTGGAGATTTATGTAATAACTGTAGCAGAAGCAAGGACAAGAGGAATTGGGCTTAGAGGTAGGGGTGATGAAAAGAAGATTGAAAGACAAGGTATAAATGAGCCAAAACATGACAAATCTGTAGTCAGGTGCAACTTCANTCTTGCTTTCCGTAAGTAAGAAGTTTTCATTTAATATTGGGGGAAACACTTCCTTTAATCTTCTTTAAGTCTACGGATGATTTCAGTGAGAACTGAGCCTCAGGTGACAAGTATTCAAGAGTGTTTTGCACAGTCTCATGCCTGGTAACTGGGGTAAACTTATTTCTTTTAGAAGAATCTTTTATTTTAGATCTCTCTCTTTAGAGAGATCCTGTTTTTTAGCTACTAAATTGTTTCTCTGAGGTTGAGACCATTCCTGTTGTTGTATCAGACCTACATCTGCTGGTCTGAATGTCAATCCTTCTTCTGGCAAATGGAGTTTGTATTTTGCACATACTACAACACATTCTTTGTACTTTTCAGCTTAAGCATTTTGTCTTTAGCCTCACTCTGCTCGTCAAAACCGTGATCACTTCACCACAGAGTTCTGTGCTGAACATAAACTCCATAGGAATGAAGGTTGGAATTATGTGAGGAATATACTGGCTTTACTGAACTTGCAGGTTCCTATCACCGTAAACAACATAGGTGCACACAATCTGGAATTGTCCCAGTATTTCTAATGGTCCCAGCCTGTTCCTGACTTATATGAGCCACCACTTCTGAGCAAGACCTTGATCTCTACAGAGTAAACCTGGAGTAATTCACAAGGTCTAACTGAGGCTGAACGAAGCTGTTTTGGGTCCCACCCTTGGGTTACAACAACCCTCTGCAGCAGTTTTCTCTACAAAAACTCTAAACAATATTTAAAACCACATGATTCTGAATTTCCAGAGTTTTTTTATGCATGTTAGAGAGAAGACTTTAAATTTTGATCCTTTGCTAGTAGAATATTATATTAGCTTGTTTAAACATTTTTGTTTGTTTCTTAATTAAACTGCTACTGCCCATATTAATGCTTTCGCTGATAAAAATCCAGTCAAGCCAGTCATGCAGTACCAGTCCAAAGCTCCACAAAAGATGTTCCTGATCCACATGGTGCATTTTAATCATGCATTTTGTATTTGTGTCAAAGTAACAGGCATTTGCCAAATATAGAGACATCAGTAATTCTCTATTCAGGGACAAGACTATTATACATAATCTTGGAAAATTAGAAAACAACATCACTTTAATAATTGTTCCTAAATGCATTAAATTAAGGTAGAAGGAGAGTTCTACAAAATTGAAGTATTTGATTTGAACCTGTACTAATGTATCCTTTAGTGCATTTTTCTAGCTCATTTCTGTTCTTATTTTGTATGTGGGATGTTCTTTTCTGGTGTTCTTATAAAGTGAGCAAATATGTTTGGTTACTGGTACTTAGACTGAGAACCAAGGTCTCACTATCTGATTATGTGGTAACCCCTTGTGGGTTTTTGTGCCAGGACTTGTTTCTTAATAAATGTGGCTTTGATCTATTCAGTCACATTAATTGCGGGCAATACATACTTCAAGAGATATTAGCATATGCCAACATTTCCAGAATATGTTGAATCATTGTCACAAAATATGATCAATGACTGACAGGTTTTTCTTATATTCACCAGCAGTAAGTACATTTATTATGAAATCGTGTCCTTCACTTTGTTGCAAGGGAGGATCCAGTGTTTTATGAGGAACTTTATTTCTGCTGATCTTATGTGCCTAGGAAAGTTTCACATTTCTACTGTTTTTCACCTGCTAATTGCTTTATGTGACTACATCATCAGATGGCATGCTGAAATCTCCATAGGGCACCTGAACCTGGATCTGAATTGTGGGACCAGGAGATTTCCAGAACCATTAAACAGCTCCTTGCAGTGACTGCTGCACTGAGATGTTTCTATTTTAGGTAACTGTTTTGATGGTCTGTGCCTGTTAGCCCAGATGGTCTTGCCCTGCCTTTTTCCACATGGCAACATTCTTGGGAGAGAATCATTGTTTCTTTCTCCTAATTTATAATCAATGGAAGGGAGATTCAAGGGTCAGAGAGAGGTTTTGCCTTTAGAAGGAAATCGAGAAACACCGTATCTGTCAGCATAAAAATATACATACTGGAGGTCCAGAGATTTATTTTTTCCAAGCAGGATAAACAGTTTTAAACAAAAACCTAGAACCTTCTTCCATTCTAATTCTCATTATATATTTTCACTTTCACTATTGCCTTCAAACACTCAAGGAGAAACACAGACCAACTCTAACTGCATTCATATATTCAGCAGCATTCAGCTGCAGTTTCAGCTCTTAGCCAAACCAGATTTATAAGTTGGAATAACTGAAATTTCCTCCCAAGCCCTGAGGCATTTGTAAAACTAAATTAAATTCTTAAATCACACATTTTGGCATGAAAACACCACAAAAAACCACCCAAATAATTTTCTATTCACTTCTGGTATATACTCACAAAGAAAATGTAAACCAATTGTAGGTGCTTTTCTTTAGAGTTGTTGGCTCCTGCATAACAAAGATAAGGATTTTGAAAGCAGCTTCTGGCAAAATGGAAGAAAGATATGGAAAACAGAATGTATGGTCTGGGTTTATTTCGGCCTGAGAAAGAAATGTTAGAAAATAATTTGAATATCTTGTGTGCTACTTCCCTTTATTAAAGTAGAAAGGGTGAACATATTTAGAAAAAATTCAGGTGCATTTATAAGCATGGTATTGACTTTTGGCTTACATGTAGAAAAGTGTCAGAAGTCTTTTCCCACTGTCCATAATTCAGGGGAGTATGTGGTTATCTGAGTATTGAAATTCAAGTCTAAGGAGCTCAAGTTCCAGCAGTCTGTTAGCTAATTTCTGCTTTGCTCAAGTTTGTGAATGCAGGCTGAAAGAAACTGGAATGAAAGTTTTCCTGCTCTGCAACTCTGATTTGAAGTGACAGCTGTATTTCCTTCATCTGTATTCCTAAAGCTCAAGGGACCTCTGTGTCTCCCAGCAGTTCATCTCATTGGGGGCCACCTCCTTAGGTCAGGCTCAGTTTTTACTCAAGAAACCTTTCAGAAGTATCATCTGAAACACACACACACAAAAATCAAGTTTTTTGAAACAGAGAGCCCAGTAACACCAGTACAGCAATGAGACACACTCACAAAATGAGCTTTCTATTCCAGACTTTGGGTTGAAAGGAAGAACTGCAGTGACCTGGCTCCATTCCCAGGACCCTGTAAGAGTCAAAGTCCAGGTTCAAGTCTTGAGGGAAGAGAGGAGTGTATAGGACATACAGCACTAAGTCACCTGTGCCATTCCTGTGACCCACACACTGTTAGATGGGATGCTGGAATGGGCTGCTGGGTCAGCACCAAAACTAGACCCAAAGCATATTCTAATCTTTCCATGAACATTCAGCGTCTTCAAAATCCACCAGTAAATCCAGTTTTATGACCCTTGGAGTTTTATTATGTACCAGTGAATATCTAATGCTTTTTACAAGCCCTGTTTCTTGAAGTTGTGTGAATAGATAAGAAGCATCATGTTATTTTGTTAAATTATTGCTGTCAGATAATACAGAATCATAGAATGACCTTCACTGGAAGAGACCTTAAAGATCAGCCAGTTCCAACCCTCCTGACAAGGCAGGGACACCTTCCACCAGACCAGGTTGCTCAGAGCCCCATCCAGCCTGGCCTTGAACACTTCCAGGGATGGGGCAGCCACAGCTTCTCTGGCTGGGGGGGTTGGGCTGGATGATCTGCAGAGATCCCCTCCAACCCTAAGTATGTTGTGAGTCTGTGATCTCAAAGATAGCTGCCTGGCACTTGCTTTACTCTACTTAAATTTCTTTGCCATGCTCATGTTTTTATGAGGCCACACACCTCTTATCCCTGTGTATCCCTTCTTAGCTTTTCCTTAGGATGTGGTGCTGCTGTGGGGACTGAGCACTCTGTGTTTTTTTGCCTAAAGCAAACACTTCTGTGTTGGTGTTGACCAGCCCAAGGCTCTGGCTTGTGCCCTAGAGCTCAGCTTTTACACAGCTCTGTGTAGAAGGCAGAAACAAATGTAGTACAATTGAGAAGTGGAACAATTAGGCAGATTGATGTGCAGCTAGCTGATACTGTAAAAATTATTATTACTATTAAAATTAACATTTTGCTGACTCTACACCTTTCCTATGTCAAGCACTAGACATAGGGTACATTTCTTTATTAATACAAGTGTTATCAAACTATGAAGCATGGCCTAAAGCTTTGCTTCAGCTGAGGTATGACATCATAGTTCACAGCGCTCTTTTCCGAAGGTCAGGGAATGGATCAATTATTGTGATATGTACGAGATCTGCAGCAGAGGTTCTTCAGAGGGTTAATTGTTACTTTAGGCTGCAGATTTTGCAAACTATGAAAAAAAAAAAAAATTAAGGCCCTGCTTGCAGATGAGTGGTATTATTCCATGGCTATCTGTCCATACAGTGGTGAACCTCCTGTGTGGGGAGAATCTGATATGAGTTCAAATCTCACAGGCACTAGAAGAACAGGATCTGATACAAAGGATGAAAGAAACTGAAACAACCAGCCAGAGGAGTTGCTATGTCTTTGCGCTTTTCTGGGTTGTAACACGTGGGGAGGAATATGACAGCAACACAATGGAGTTTTCTGCAAATCCGCTTATGGAATCATATGGTGTATCCCTGCAGATAAAGGATTGGTCCCAATGTACTATTTTTGAGTTGAAACTGAAAATAGCTTTATCTTAGGTAAGCTACTGAATGTTCAGGACTCTCTTAGCTCAATTAGAACTTGCATTAACAGATAGAGCTAAATTATTAAATTGTACATGAAGCAAATTTAAAACAACTGGAGTTATGTTGGAACCCTGGACACAGAGAATTTTAGGCTTTCTATGCTGACAGAAAATGATCCACAAAGATATACTACATTTGACCTGTGGCCCTGGGAAAGGCTTCCAAAACTGAATAATAGCATTGAGTCTGTGAGTCTGAGAGTGTGAATAGAAGTGTATTATATCACAGGATGAGAAATTTAGAGTTTAAGGTGGTTGGTTAAAATAATATATATGTAATGAGATAGAGGGTTTAAGGTGTAGTCTTCTTCTTCTTCCCCTTCTTCTTCACAAGTTCGGGTGATTTTGTGTGATTGGTTTGAAAAGTCTGCAGTGCAGGACATGGGTGGCTGGTTATTGGGTTAGAAGTTAAAATAAATTTCTTGGCATCTCATAATTGAGTAGTTTAAGCTTAAAAGACCTTGAAGACTTTACTCTGGGCTCCATTTTTACTTTGTTAACTTAGCATGCAGAAGGTCTCACGGTCAGTGAGGCTGTAACAGAGATAAGAAAGAATAAACATTGAAGTCTGAACAAGAATTCTGCCTCTTGTACTTTTAATCCTGACCCTGAAAAGAGGAACCTGATAAAGCAAAGGGGTCCTCCACAGAGTTAAACACAGGAGTTCTTTCAAAACGGGATATAGCTTGGAATTTAACTGTAATGACAGGCCCTGTCCCTGGTAGTGCTCAAGGCCAGGTAGGAAGGGGCTCTGAGCAACCTGGGATGGTAGTAGGTGTCCGTGCCCATGGCAGGGGATTGGAACTAGCTGATCTTTAAGGTCTCTTCCAACCTAAACCATTCTATGATTCTATGGCTCCTCTATTCAAAAGG
Organism: Tichodroma muraria; assembly: GCA_013390105.1. Taxonomy (NCBI): domain Eukaryota; kingdom Metazoa; phylum Chordata; class Aves; order Passeriformes; family Sittidae; genus Tichodroma; species Tichodroma muraria. Next base: position 24,101 of record WAAG01044022.1, read on the forward strand.
ATAATGAGTTTCATCCATTGTGCGGTCTTTGCAGTAATATTTTTAATATAGTATAGAATTTTGAAATTTTCCACAGAACATAAGATCAACTTTGTTACTGTATGTTTCCTCGTTTGTAATTGCAAGCATTTGACAAGAGGCTTCTTCTTTAATATAGTTATGATAGAACCATCATTCTTAGTATTTTATTGCTATTGCATGAAGTAGACTTTCTGCTGTTTTTCTCCCCAGCTTCTCTACACAAATATGGACAATACATTGTGGTGGTGCAGAGATTACTTTTCTATTCTGATAAAACTTAAAATTTTTTTTTGATAAAATATGTCTCTGTTTGCAAATGCTGAATTTTTTTTTCCCCCATACATTCAAACTCCCCCACACTAAAATACTGTTTGCTGCAGTTATTTTTTTTTAGTAAAACATGTTTTGATTTTAATAAAATATCTCAGTTCAACTTTTATGGAGTGAGGAGTTTCCAACTGTTGTTTTTAAATTGCTTCTTATTTCAAAATGGAATTTATGTTAGAGGGGTTTTAAAAATAGAAGAAATGAAAACAAAATATTATAAGTTGTTGACGTAAAACATTTGGTTCACAGTAATTAAAAACATTTTTTAAAACAAACACTTTAGCTTTCCATCCTAATTTGGGACATATCTCTGTCGTTTTCTTTTTGTGAAATGCAATGAAACTTTCATTGGAGAGAAAAGAAAATCATTTATTGCCCTTATCTTGCTTAAATGAGTATGAAGGCCAACTTTTCATTGCCACCTGTTCATAACAGACCTACTGACTCTTTTTAGATTGAGAAGGACTCTTTTGTCAATTTTCTCCATTTGAATGATTCCTATGATCTCTCAGGTTACAAAAGGAGAAAAGGAACAGATTTGCTAACGTAAGAGTCACTCTAAAAGAGATTTTAAAAATAAACTGAATATTTTACAGAACTCTATGCCAAAATACCATCTCTATCAATGAAGAATTTTGGTCTGAGATGAAAGTTTGAACAGGGAGCAGATGAACGATATAAACACATGAAGTGAGACCAAAATAGGAGCGGAATGCCAGTGTATCATAGTGGAACCAGTGATTCTTGGTTCTATGGGTAGAATTGGAAGACTGGGCAAAAGAAGGAGCAAAGACAGAGTCTTTTGCCAAGAGAAACAGTGGCCAATGTCTTCAAAAGAAACAGGATTTGGTATGAATTAGTTCTGTGCTGGAGATTCTTTAAGGTGAAACTACGTACTGTGTATGGAGAAATCATAGAATCACAGGTTGGCCTGGGTGGGAAGGAACCTTAAAAATCACCTTGTTCTAGCCCCCTGCAGGGACGCCTTCCGCTATCCCAGGTTGCTCAGAGCCCCATCCAACCTCACCTTGGACACTTCCAGGGATCGGGCAGCTGCAGCTGCTCCAGCCAACCTGTGCCAGGGCCTCACCACCCTCATAGGGAACAATTTCTTCCTCATATCCAATCTAAACCTCTCCTGTGTCAGTGAGAAGCCATTGCCCCTTGTCCTGTCACTCCAGGCCCTTGTCAAGAGTCTCTCTCCATCTTTCCTGTGGCTCCCTTCAGGCACTGCAAGGCCACAGTGAGGTCACCCCAAAGCCTTCCCTTCTCCAGGCTGAACAATCCCAATTCCCTCAGCCTTTGCTCCCAGCAGAGCTGCTCCATCCCTCGGATCCCCTTGGTGTCCCTGCTTTGCACACCCTCCAACAGACCCGTGTGGGACTCTAGAAGAGGAATGCTAAGAAAGGAATGGTGTTGATGAAATAATCCATAGATTTTCTGTGAGGCACCAATGGACAGATGCCTGTTCCTCACTCCAGAGAAGATTTCTGGTGGGAGGCAGCACAAAGGAAATATCTGTCTTGCAGAAGACTAAGGCAAGAATGGAAAAATGTGCGCTACAGAAATTCTGTGACAAAGGGTCTTATGATGTCTGGGTTATTTCTAGAGCAGAAGAAATCCATGAGGCTAGAAATTGTGACAGAGCTTCTTTTGTGGTCGCTGGGGAAACATCCTACCCACTCCTTGTTCCCAGAGGACATTCTGGTTTCAAAGGCTGGCAATCCATACAGAACAGTATCTCCGAACAGCTTGTTTACATGAAGAAAAGCCACCTGGCATCCCTGGGGGTACTTGGCAATGGGGTAATTCAGGAAAAGAGGTACAGGTGGATGTGGGTGATATTTGTGTAATTTCTCTGAAGAGCATCTCCCTTAGATGTGCCAGGTTCTATATCATGGGATAGTAGTAAAAAAATGGGAGCTGAAATTCCTTGCTGGGCCTTTGGAGGCCCCAAAGTGTAATGTTGGGTATTTGGACTTGAGTTTGAAGGGTTTGAGTGCACTGAGCTGGCGAATCTCATTTGAACCTGCCAGTGTTGTATCACTTCCAGATCTTTGTAAGTCAGATCTCAAGGTTCAGTTGACCAACCACATACAGGCCATGCCTAGCAGGACTGTCACAGTGTTAGTTTTCACGTCCCTTAAAATTACTGAGTAAATAGCTCATTTTTTCAGCAAATAAGCAAACTGTTTTCTTTTGGCTGCTCCTCCTGCTGCCTGATGAAGCTCATCTGTGGGGAAATAAGTATTAGACATAAATCCCAATAGAAAAAACACACATCTTTTCTTAATAACATTGCACATTTTGTCAAATTATTTAAAAGATTCCAGATGCTTAATCTGTTGTCTGTTGCTAATATGTTCAATCTTATTTGGACATAAATGAAATTTCTTTGTTTCTGAAGGAATGATTCCATCTTATTATTCCCATGAATAGATAACTATAGTTCTGTTATAGGTTGTTAGGCACTTCTACAGACATGAGAATTGATGCATTTTAGGCAATGGGTGATGCAGGAGCTGATGTCTGAGACATCAGATATTTCCTTTATTCCCTCACCCATTGCCAGATAACAATGTTTTGTGAGCTTCTGATTTGGATGGACTATTGGGCCAATATCAGTCAGCTTGAACCTCTGGGTGTTCAGGATTGTGTTTAGACCATGTAGCTCTGAGAGATCTGAGCAATCCTTTCGTTAAAGTGGTGTCTAGGCTGCAAGACTTTTTAGGGTTAGCACCAATTTTGGCCCCGGTACCAAGTGACACAATGACTTTGGTTATTGGTTTAGGATTTTGGCTTATTGGAAGGCACATTTGCTTGTCTGTAAGGTCTGCAGGTCATCTCTTCTTTCTGTGTCAAAGACAACAGGTCTATTGACTCAGGATGTCACATTTCCCAGCTGCAGGTCAAGGATGCAGGTCTCTGTTGGGTTTGTTGCTTCTGTCATGGAAAGACAGAATATTCTGATGGGAACACAAGGGTTGATAGCTCTGTTGGATTGCCTTCCTCTGGACAAGTGAGAAATACGTTTGTGAGTTGCTGGCTCTTTAGCTCCTTGACTTTGTGCCAAGGCGTTGGCTGCCGTGAAGCCATTGGTCTGTCACATCCAAATTTCCTGGTTATATTCTGGGGAATGGATTTCTGTGAGGTGGTCATCATATATTAAATACCCTCTTTCATCTAATAAGGAACATGTTTTCAGTGGCCCCTGAAGTGGTGTAAGATGGTTGTATTTGCTCACAGGAGTGTTGAGTGGATATGTGATGAAAGAATCATTTATGTGTGACCACATCTCTACTCACATCCTACTAATAATTGTTGACTTGAATTACTTTATTTTTTCATTTCTTCTACTAGTGATTTGAGGAAAATACATGAGATTTATCAGCATTTTATACTTTTCTGATCAGAACAAGTAGAGTTCACAGTAATTTAAATGCTTTTCAGGCCACAAAGGTTGTAGGCCTGAAATACATTAAATTAAATTAAATTAAAGAAAAAAAACAGGCAGGAATTAAGCTTAGAAGGGTATATCCAGCTCCTGCACTGTGCTCCAAAGCAGGACCAGCTATACCCAGTGTCATATTTGCCACACATTTCTTTAAGCTGTTGTTAAAAATCTTCAGCAATGAAGATACCATGACCCTGTTATGGAACTGTTCCCAGGCAGTACCTATATGTGTTTGAAGGATCAAAGGATTTACTGTTCCAAGGGTTTTCTTCATGTCTAATCTAAATTTCCTGTTGGTATTTTAATCCCCTACTTATTTTTTACCCATATCAACACCAGTCATGAAGACTGTTTATCTGCTTTTTTTGCATACATTTCCTTCAAAATACTTTTTTTGTCTTTAATTTTGATATAACCTGCTTTCCTCTATTACCCAAGTTATAGAATGTCGCTAAATGCATCCTTCAACAAATCCATAAGAACTATCAAACTAAACCAAAAAATTGTAGAAAAGCAGATGGCCTTGGTTTCAAAGTGCAAGTAATGGAGAATTCCTCAGCATTTCTAGATTCCAAAGATCTTCCTTCCTCCATCCCTTGTCTCTGCAGCTGTACCAGCGACCATGTTCTATCAAGGGTGAAAAACAAATGTGTCTTTTCCTTTTTGAAAGAGGTCATTCATGTAGAATAAATGTGAGTGGGAGGTCCCTACAAAAGTTCTCTCTGTCCTGGCATTGCCTTTCCTCCCATTTAGTCATGGCTGATTGGAAGCTCAGAAAGTGACTTTATTACACAAGTAAACTACAAAGGCTTGGAATGACAAGACAAGGGGGAATGGCTTCACACTGACATGGAGCAGGTTTAGACTGGATATTAGGAAGAAATTCTTCCCTGTGAGGGTGCTGAGGTCCTGGCACAGGTTGCCCAGAGCAGCTGTGGCTGCCTCACCTCTGGAAGTGCTCAAGGTGAGGCTGGATGGGGCTTTGAGCAACCTGGGATAGTGGAAGTGTCCCTGCCCATGGCAAGGGGGGGAGAAGCTTAAAGGTTTCTTCTAATCCAGGCCATTCTATACAACAGAAACTTTTAGATCAGATTAGTGCCAACAGAGGACACCCAACACACCCCTACAATTTTCCCTTGGATAGAGTCAACCTTAAAAGTATTCCAGCAGTTGAGTACAAAGGACTGTAGAAAATGAGAGGATCCGTCTGCATATCTTTGGGTACTTCGGGGAAATACTGCATGGAGGACTTCACACTGGAAGCTGTTATCTGGAAAAAAATCCTTTCTTCATTAACTTTTGCTGAAATTTGATTGCAACAGGGGCTTTAAATGCAAGATTCCATATCACTGTATTCTGTGACAGCACCAGAAGTTCAGAAATTCTTTAGCTTTGTATGAGGACTTGGAGCAAGTCTCTGGGTGGAGGTAGAGCGTCATAAATTACCCTATTTGATTCATGGCTCCTTCCAGAGATCCTCTCAGTGCATCCTCCTCATATCCAAGCATCTTGATGATCTTTTCTGTAATTCTAGAAATAGCCTGGGTAGGGTCAGCTGAGGTCTGTGCTCATCCAGTGGAATATATGTCCCCAAACTCTACTTGCTCTCTCCCATGTACAAAAAACTGTGAGAAACATGAGCTTATCCCTTCCTAGAGGTGAATGCAGAGTTTTTGGAATTTTGAATGTGTTAGAAGGCTGATTTTGTGCATACCACTCCTCAATTCGCTCCATATCATACACGTAGGACTTACACCCATGCAGGCTATATGCATGCTTTAAAACATTCATCTCCTCACTATGACTGAGGATGATCCAAGTATAAATTGCAATCTTTTCTATCCTGTCCACATCTGATTTTCACACAGTAACTCACTGCTCTCCAAGAATATTTTATATCACTTTTTACTTTGGTCAGCATTATTGCTGTTTCGAATTATGCTCCTTTTTGAATCAGCCTTAATTTGTCCTCCTTGAATCTCATTCTATTTCACGCTTGTATTTCTGCTTTCTCAACAGCCTGGTATTTAATCTCTGCTCCCTTCACTATTCACAACCTTTCCTAATTTAGTGTTCTCTGCAAACCCAATTAACATGGCCTGGAGAGTTGTTGCCATGTTAAGTGTAGGATATACTGTGATCTCTGTCTAGATACCACCTCACAGTTCCATGTACATGTTTCCACTACTTTCACCACTTACTTGGTTTGGGATTACAGACATTTGTTTTGTTGATAGACCTACTCCATCATTTTTTTGTTAATCGTAGGAAAGACACAGAGAAATATTTTTAAGAAAATTAAATATGAAGCCTACAGTTTCCCGTTTTGCCAACTTGCTTTATGATAAATACAAATGAAGCTTTTCAAAGCATCTTTCAATAGGTCTGCGTTTTACTGCNTGAAAAACAAATGTGTCTTTTCCTTTTTGAAAGAGGTCATTCATGTAGAATAAATGTGAGTGGGAGGTCCCTACAAAAGTTCTCTCTGTCCTGGCATTGCCTTTCCTCCCATTTAGTCATGGCTGATTGGAAGCTCAGAAAGTGACTTTATTACACAAGTAAACTACAAAGGCTTGGAATGACAAGACAAGGGGGAATGGCTTCACACTGACATGGAGCAGGTTTAGACTGGATATTAGGAAGAAATTCTTCCCTGTGAGGGTGCTGAGGTCCTGGCACAGGTTGCCCAGAGCAGCTGTGGCTGCCTCACCTCTGGAAGTGCTCAAGGTGAGGCTGGATGGGGCTTTGAGCAACCTGGGATAGTGGAAGTGTCCCTGCCCATGGCAAGGGGGGGAGAAGCTTAAAGGTTTCTTCTAATCCAGGCCATTCTATACAACAGAAACTTTTAGATCAGATTAGTGCCAACAGAGGACACCCAACACACCCCTACAATTTTCCCTTGGATAGAGTCAACCTTAAAAGTATTCCAGCAGTTGAGTACAAAGGACTGTAGAAAATGAGAGGATCCGTCTGCATATCTTTGGGTACTTCGGGGAAATACTGCATGGAGGACTTCACACTGGAAGCTGTTATCTGGAAAAAAATCCTTTCTTCATTAACTTTTGCTGAAATTTGATTGCAACAGGGGCTTTAAATGCAAGATTCCATATCACTGTATTCTGTGACAGCACCAGAAGTTCAGAAATTCTTTAGCTTTGTATGAGGACTTGGAGCAAGTCTCTGGGTGGAGGTAGAGCGTCATAAATTACCCTATTTGATTCATGGCTCCTTCCAGAGATCCTCTCAGTGCATCCTCCTCATATCCAAGCATCTTGATGATCTTTTCTGTAATTCTAGAAATAGCCTGGGTAGGGTCAGCTGAGGTCTGTGCTCATCCAGTGGAATATATGTCCCCAAACTCTACTTGCTCTCTCCCATGTACAAAAAACTGTGAGAAACATGAGCTTATCCCTTCCTAGAGGTGAATGCAGAGTTTTTGGAATTTTGAATGTGTTAGAAGGCTGATTTTGTGCATACCACTCCTCAATTCGCTCCATATCATACACGTAGGACTTACACCCATGCAGGCTATATGCATGCTTTAAAACATTCATCTCCTCACTATGACTGAGGATGATCCAAGTATAAATTGCAATCTTTTCTATCCTGTCCACATCTGATTTTCACACAGTAACTCACTGCTCTCCAAGAATATTTTATATCACTTTTTACTTTGGTCAGCATTATTGCTGTTTCGAATTATGCTCCTTTTTGAATCAGCCTTAATTTGTCCTCCTTGAATCTCATTCTATTTCACGCTTGTATTTCTGCTTTCTCAACAGCCTGGTATTTAATCTCTGCTCCCTTCACTATTCACAACCTTTCCTAATTTAGTGTTCTCTGCAAACCCAATTAACATGGCCTGGAGAGTTGTTGCCATGTTAAATGTAGGATATACTGTGATCTCTGTCTAGATACCACCTCACAGTTCCATGTACATGTTTCCACTACTTTCACCACTTACTTGGTTTGGGATTACAGACATTTGTTTTGTTGATAGACCTACTCCATCATTTTTTTGTTAATCGTAGGAAAGACACAGAGAAATATTTTTAAGAAAATTAAATATGAAGCCTACAGTTTCCCGTTTTGCCAACTTGCTTTATGATAAATACAAATGAAGCTTTTCAAAGCATCTTTCAATAGGTCTGCGTTTTACTGCCGACTGCCAACACAACTGTTTTTTCAGAAAGAAAAAAAAGGGAGAAATTATCTGGAATGCTGGTAGAAAGTAGCCCCCTGGAGAGCTTTGTGTTTCCTACACAGTTTTAGCACATATATACAATTGGAACTAATATTACCTAATTCAGCCCAGTGTATGAGTAGTTATAATTTCTCTGTTTGGAAATTGGGAAGGACTTACAATTAGATTGTTATGGACCAGGGGAAGTTCAGGTTGGACATCAGGAAGAATTTCTTCACATAGAGGGTGATTAGACATTGCAAGGGGCTTCCCAGAGAGGCAATGGAATCCCCATCCCTGGAGGTATTTAAGGAAAGGCTGGATGTGGCACTCATTGCTCTGGTTTAGTTGACAAGATGGTGTTTGGTCAAAGCTTGGACTCCCTGATCTCAGGGTTCTTTTCCAACCTGATTGATTCTGTGATTCATGAGGAAGTCACTGCCAATTTGATACCATCAGAAATGTGTGTGTATATATATATATGTATGTAGGTCTAAAGATCATGCTCATAATACCAAAATGTATGTATTTCATTACTCTTCCAACTCCATTAATAGAGTTTGCCTCCTTGTCTTTGCCTTTCCTTGTTTTGTTGACACCTCTTAATTACTATTCCATACTGCCCCACACCTGTTGGGTTTTGGTGGGAGGCTGTGCGTGTGTGAAGCTAAGGGGTGCTTGTTATGGACTTCTACTTGCTATAGACTTTCTCCATGGTTAGTCAAACGAAATATTTTCCATGGACATGGGATCAGAGCAAGGGGCAGTGCCAATGACAATGACAGAGAAAGCAGGGGCAGGACTCTCATAACTCCAAAATGTGTCTTTTTTGGAGCCAAATGGAGAGAGGTGGAGCCCCCTTGCTCTTGTATCCTTTCCCATCCTTTCAGTCTTCCATTTGCTGTTTATCCAGAACTCTTTTCTGCACATCATCTCTCTTATTGGCAGAAGTTTACCTCTGTAGACTGTGTTCTGCAACTGTGTTTCAAATTTTGTAGCAAATTCAAATGTTAGAATACAAACTTAATTAATACTTTACAGCTGGTAATAAATGTTCTGGAGCCAGGGAAAGAATTTTGCATTAGCCACATCCCCTTTTAATCCTTTCTCTGCTCCTCAAGCTTTTCATTACCAGCTTAAAAACATTGCTAAAATTTGCACCACTGTGCTCTCCTCTGGTGTTGGTGTGATCATTCACAGTTTGTGTAAGCTAAATTTGAAATTGCAACCCAAGGAAGACGATAATCTGTTGCATGTCTTTGTCTCACGCTTTGTGTGGGGATAAGTGGCTTCACATGGCGTAAGACAATGGAGAATCATGTTGTAAGTGTGCAATGCCAAAGCCTTGGAGTGAGATTTTGCTTCACTAGGAGTTCTGTTGATTTCACAGCAGCAAGATGTTCAGTCCAGATTCTTCCAGCTAGGACACTGACACAGAATTAGGCTAGAAAAGCTTTAAGGAAACATGGAAAGGACAACATCGTTCCTCAGAGTCTAGCACTAAATGCATCTCTTCCAGAACTGAAATCATAAGCTCAATTGAATTTCATCCAGAGAACTATAATTTGTGCTTTGCAAATCGCGAAATTGCCAACTGCCTTAGTTCCACTGGGCCCAAACTGCTAATATGAAAGTGTATAATGAGATTAAACAAGTGATTTTGAAGATGAAGTTCAGATAAATTGTTATCTACCTGTGACAAATAGACTTGAAATTACAAAAGGTAACATAATTTTGCACGTTTTTATATTTTAAGAAGAGATACTGCAAGTAGTTGGCAACTGGTTGTGTAACCAATGGACTTACACAAAGCTGTTAGTCCTATGCTTAAAGTAATTTACAGAGAGAAAGAGAGAAACTCTTAAATTAAATCACTGCCAGTAATTTAAATGGTGCTGAATTATGGGAACTACTAAAAGGTAATTTTTTTTGAAAAGTTATGCTTGATAAATTGTTTTAAAATGGGTTGTGTTTATTATTCCATTAGCTTCTCCATTAGATGTTCACAGTTTACTTGAGAAAGTATGAAACTAGATTGACTATTGCAATAGTGGTGCTCTGGATTTCAGAGTACAAAGTGGAGGTTGGAAATCCAGTGAACTCCCAGACAGTGAAATCCATTTTTTTTCTAAAGTCAGTCTTTGTGGCTTACTTTGTCTTCCCAGATAGTTCCACGTCCCTTCAATATCAAAGCATAATAAATTGATTTAATCATGCAAAGTAAAGTAGGCACATCTGGCTCAAAATCTGTCTTCCTTATGCTTGACTATATTTATATAAGAATATTTTAAAGCCACATGTGGAATTTCATTACCTTCTTTGAGAATTTACAGGAGATAGAGTAAAAAATAATAGCTGAGCAGGTGGCATGTTATCCCTTCATGCCCTGAGCTGAATTTGTTACATCCCAGTACCACTTTCTCTACTATGGCAGGCCGGGTACCACTGTCAGTCAGGGGCTTTGGAAATCTCACCAGATGTATTTGTACAGCTGGCCCTTTGCCTTCTCAGGATCTGTCTTATTATGATTTATTAACCATCTACAAAGAGCATTGACAAGCAATGAATATTTATGACTACGGATGTAACCCTATTGTTTGTGCAAATTACAGTGTTTTCCTGGTAATATTCTGAATAGCTTCAAGTTGACATAAATAATTCATACTTGTAAAGCCATATGTTAAACTGTCATTGTAAAAGACTAAGTGCTGCCAGTTTTCACTTGAACCATATGTAAATATCAAGCACTTGATATTAAACAGTGATATAAAGCCTAAGCACCTTAATGCCACTTACACAATAAAGATCGCAATATGCCACAATGCATTGACTGCCAGTGTCAAAAGAAGTTTAACTGCAGCAAAGGAACCATTTTTATTCCTATGTAAATTACAGCATATTAATTTAACCAAGTCTGGCTTTACAGATTTAAATTACAGTGAGAGCGGACCTCCAACCTTTGTCATTAGTGTGTGAAGGAAACAGCTTGAAGTATTTCCATGAATCTACTGCAAGTCACTAGTTTTTATCCAAGTACTCATTGCATGCATGTGACATACATTTACATACATTAAATGTGTGTATATATATATGTATGTGTGTGTCAAGTGCTGTGCAAAGGTCACAGAATCATGGGATAGCCTGGGTTGGAGGGCACATTAACGACCACCCAATTCCAAGCCCCTGCCACGGGCAGGGACACCTTCCATTATCCCAGGTTCTCCAAGCCCCATCTATCTTGGCCTTGGGCACTTCCAGGGATGGGGCAGCCACAGCTTCTCCGAGACTTTTTATTTTTCGTTAAGAATTTCAGAATGTAGTGCTGACTCATAAGGAGTATGGATTTATGGATTCTTCCCTTCATTCTGCCATTCTCTCCACTGACAGAGATGAGGTTGGTATCTCCTTTCCTGCCAGGCTCCATGGTTGGAAGCACAACCCTCACCCACCACATGAGGTATTTTTGATCCTACGGGAGGGCTGTGAGTCTCCTGAGGCACAGAGACTTGGCTACTCACACGTACTTTCAGGAGCCCTGTTATGTGAAAATCCAAGTCAGTTGCCTGTGTTAGTGCTGTAGCCTGTGGGAGATTTACTTCCAACCCCATCAGAGGAGAAGAAATACGGCTGTGGGCTTGGCTGATCATTCCCATTCTGAGGGAGTGGTCTCAGCCAACTTAAAAGCCAAGAGGTGACCTGCTCACTGTTCAAAAGAACCCACGGCCAAACCTCAAAAGCCTGCCAGTAGATGCTCTTAACTGAAAAAATTTGCAGCTAAATCCAAGGCTGGAGGATGCAGATAGGCAAATTCAGCTTGGAAATAAGCCATACATTTTCAACAGCTAAGGTAATTAGCAATTGGAATGACCTAATAAGGCTTGTAACTGACTGTTCATCACAGAAATGCTCAAGCTGGGTTTAGAGGTTTTTAAAAAAATTAGTTAAATCACATTTATTATCCTTATAGCAAAAATCATCTCAAGGAAGTTGTGTGGTTACAAAGGAGACTAAGACTGGGTGGTTAAAAATAATGTTGGTTAACCTTAAAATCCATTAATTTCCATGATCCCAGTACTGATCCTTTCACACACTTCTCATAGCTCTCTATTCTGCATGGCTTCCTCAGTTTAGATTTAGTGTGTGTCTACTAAGCTCCACTGAAAGCTAACGGTGTGTCTGTGCTACTTTGCGTGTTTCAAAGACAGCAAAAATTTTTAATTAAAGGTTTTGCAGTTCTTCGTCTGTCTCCAAATGAGTCTTGGCAGTTTGTTTTCCATGTGCAGTCCTGAGACAGAACATTGCTCACAAAACACAACCACATTTACTGTTAAAATGCCATTGCTGCTTGAGTGAGAAGAACAGAAAGTTCTCTCTTTTAATGGGTTTTAAACCAAAAGCGCTTTCTTCCACTTCTGTGGGAGTGTGAAAGTAGAACTTCTAGATTCAGACAGGGATAGACACAGGCATTGCAGGTGCTCAGAAGTTGGCAGAGTTGGCTCAGATGGCAGAAGTTTTTTCTTTCCTCATGGAAGTCTGAGGGCTAATACAAGCCCTCAAAAAGTTTGAGTCCCAAATACAGGCTGAAGGAATCCCGTGAACTTGGCCAAAGTTTCTTAATCATAATGACCACTGTGGCCACTGCAAGATCACAGAAATGCTGATGGTCCTTGATTGTGCCTCTTTTTTGTGTCATCACCTTGGAACTAATTGTTTTCCAAAACTGCCCATTCTGCAGGCTTTTTCTGGTTCATAATTTCCAAATGGTTCTGAAGGATCCTTTTCTCCTTGTCTTAACTTATTTCAAGTCCAAAGTAAAATTATAGGGACCCCTTATTTCAGAAGTAGCTCATTTCATGCCTTGTCTTGAGCCTGCAGTGCACAGGCAGTGCTTTAGGCGTCACACAAATACAAAAGAGCTGTATTTGATACCACAATTTACATTTCTAGATGCTCATTTGGACAGTGCTGGTTTACGCAAATTAAAACTTTTGTATTGAAGTAGAAATTAAAGTAGAAATCCACTAAGAAATGTGCAGTTATTAAAATGGCAATTACTTACATGAAGCTTCCTGGGCATACTTAGAGACAAATTTCTGGATTTTGTGATTGGAAATACAATTTTGTAGCTTATTTTGTTGCTAGCAGTGTAAGACCTTAGAGAGGAATCCTGGATTTTGTTGTTCTTTGAACATCTTTTACTAAATTCTAATCAATTATTACAGCTCTGTGCAAGTCCAGTGAAATCATTGGGATTGCCCAGGTGCAACCACAGTGAAGACCCTGAATTTCAACACTGGACCTGCAGAGCAGGATGGAGAAGAGAGACAATCTCTGGCTGTACTCCCCAAGTGCAGGTTGAGCTGGCATTGCTTATGGTTAGAAACACCTGCTTGGAGGAGGTGGTGTCTTGAGGGAAAATATCAATTAATAACTGAAATACTTGTGATCTGAGCAAAGTGGCTGTGGTTTAATTCACAAAGAAGCATAGAACTGTTTTCAAAAGCTGCCTGGTGCTGTACAAGTGCAGGGTACTTCCAGGTTTCACAGCTCAGAGGCCCACCCACCTGAGGATGCAGAGCTGGATCTTTACCATGTTAGGTAACTCATGTGGAAATAAACCATCCAGAAAAATATAAGAAGGGATTTAATTCTATCTTTCTTTTTTGAATATCTTTTTTTAGTTTAATTTTTTATTTTTTAATAGGAAAACAGTTGTATCTCTTCAAGGAGCACATTCAACACACCATTAAACATTAAAACAGGAACACATCACTGCACACAGACCAAAACCTGCTTTTGTCTCCACTAGAACTGCAAATCCATCATTGTGTTGAAGGAAAATGAAAGTAAGATTTTTAAAGTAAGTCTTTTAGTTTTCCTTTGGCACAAAACCAAACATTTATATTGTGAGGTTTCCTGTCTGCATATAAATATTCCCCTGCAACACAGTTCATCTTGGGGAATGTTCCCCAGCATAACATATCTGTCACTGAGATGGTTCTTCAGATGATCAATTTCATCTTGTTGCATCAATAAATACTTACGCTTTTTGGGCTGTTCCAGTCAGAGGATCATCCAGCCCAGCTCCTCTCCCTGTACAGGACACCCCAGCAATCCCTCCCTGTGCATCCCTGAGAGCCTTGTCCAAACTCTCCCGGGGCTCTGGCAGCCTTGGGGCTGTGACCATTCCCTGGGGAGCCTGGGCAGTGCCCGACACCCTCTGCGGGAAGAACCTTTCCCTGATATCCAGCCTAAAAGCTTCCCTGAATCAGCTTCATCCTATTTCCTCGAGTCCTGTCTCTGGTCACAAGAACAGAAGGTAGCTTTCCACTGCCTGGATGGACTGGGAGCTCTGGGATGGACTGGGAGCTCTGGGATGGATGAGGATGAATGGGAAAAAATGAGATGGACTGGGAGATCTGGGATATTGAGTTAAATTTCCAAATTTGTTTTTGGCAATGTATGCTAAGTAACTCAGTTTCTTCATCCAACATTGCCTTTCTTCTCATGTTGGCTTAGCAACTCCTCACATTGCTCAGATCTCCCTTTGGCTGAGTGCTCCAGACCATGACAAACTCATGGGAAAATAAGGTTCAAGGAAGCACATGCGTGGAAGAACTAACTGAGAAGATGTCCTGCTTACCATCCTAGCGTAGCCCTAGCTAGCAGCCACACTCCCCAGCAGCAGAATCAAGGGGAGAATGGGAAGGGTAAAAGGGAGGAAATCCCTGATTGGGATAAAAGAAGCTTTATAGCAAGACAAAGCAAGGAATTAATTCCCTGCATGCTGTGGTTGGGCAGGTGTTCAACCATCAGGAGATCAGGGCCTCATCACACACAACAGTTTCTCAGGAAGACAGACACCATTACTCCAAACATCCCTCCCTTCCTCCTTCTTCTCCCCACTTTATACACTGATCATGATGCCATAAGGTCTGGAATGTTCCTTTGGTCAGTTGGGGTCACTTGTCCTGGCTGTATCTCTTAAATTCCTTTAGCAGTGTGGCAGCATAAAAAGCAGTAAAGGCCTTGGCTCAGTGTAAGCTCTGCTCAGCAATAACAAAACCATCTCTGTATTATCAGGCCTGTGTTCAGCACAACTACGAAGCACAGCCCCACGCCAGCCACAGCCCCATACAGCCCCTAGTGAAACTGTAAAATGGGGGTTCCTCCAGGCCTTCCGGGAGTACGATTCCTTAGAACTTCTTTATGTTCTGTAGAATTGCTGATGGTAGCAGTCAAAATGCAATGAAATGCATGCGTGCATCCATTGGAATGCTTTTTCAAGTAGCCTTCCAGCTACGTGCTGGACTCTGTGTATGAGCTGTAAAGAGTATTTTTGTGCTGCATACACTGGGCCAAATTATTGGTGCTTCTGGTTGGGTTTGCTGCGCCCCAGTGCTGCCAGGACTGTCCTGAAGGAGACGAGGTCACAAGGGGGGCTGCTGAGTAAGGCTCCTTCCCACAGTGTCTGAGGCTCCACCAGCATGGCAATGGATATGTAGGCAGGATTGTGTCCTAGTTAGAAAACCCCCTGCTTCATTTCTGCACTTATATACTGCATTCCTAGTACTACTTTGGGGAAGCTTCTTACATAGGCACAATGCTCCCAGATTTTTACGGTTATCCCAGGGCAATTGTGCCTTAGAAGTGGTTTATTGGAAGCCTTTGACCTGAGTTCTAATCTGATTTAAGTTCATTTAAATTCAGAATCACTCTGGGCTAACTCCACTGTAAGGGTAGTACTGGTCCATGGGGCAGCAATGGTGCTTCACAGAAATACCAACAGCAGCTGGCTTTGTGTCCTTAGTTAATTTGATTATATAGTTTTAGTTTAACTTAAACAAAGCAGCGACCTTATTATTATTTTAAGAAACCTATTTTGAGAGGAGGGAATCATATTTCTCACATAAATCCATCTTCAAATGTCTTCTTTAGATGTACGTGCAGCTGGGGCTGGAGTTGAGTTTGTGTGGGGAGGGGAAAAGAGTACTGGATTTCACTGATCACAGTTGCTTTAAATTATGCAGGGAAGAAGGAGATGCTGTTTATGCATGAAGAAAACAAGGTTGGCAGCAGAGATCAGAGGGGCCTTGCTTTTGTAGTTTCCTTCTGCTATAAAACAAGTACCAGGGGAAGGGTTGGGGTGTCTTGCAGGAATTATCTGAGGGGTCACATTTGACGCTTGTGACCATTAGAAAAAAAAATCTGGGTTTAATGGTAGTCAGCATTCTTATCATGGTTTCTGTCTCAAGCACTGCTCTTCTGTAGTTTTACAAGAAGCAATTCAGAATAAATTCTTGGATCTTGCTTTGCCTAAATATAAATTAAGGTCAATCTCAGGGATTTCTCATGATATGAACTTTAGTGAGAGTTGAATCTATGTTTTCAAATACTAAAATCATAGTTGCATAGGATATTTTCTGGTTTTGGCAGATATTTTCTACATGTCTTATTTACTCTCCCCCTCCTTTATCTCAAATTAAAATCTACTTTAAAATATCAGTGTTCTGAATCACACAATATACTTCAAAATCACAGCAGGGGAATTGAGAATGGTTCTCAATAACAAATCCTATTAATTCTAACATTTCCTATTGTATACAGTTCTGTCATGTCTGTAGTTTTGTTTGTGTGTTTTGCCTACAGAATGAAAAGGAGAAGCTGACGTGGAGTGACCGCATGCCTGGATATGCAGCGAACTTCGGACTGATTTTATTTATGGTAACATAATCGGCATTTCTGCTCATTTATTGGGTGTGACAAGCTTTGCCATGAGCATCTAGAAGGAAACCCTTGAATTGCTGTTCTCAAATATGTTAAAAATCTGAAGCTAAGGTCAGTTTGGGAGAAATACTAGGAAGGTTCATGGAGCTCAATGCCTGCCTCCAGCTTTATTCCCTTTTTCCAAAGGCTGCTAGTGGAAGGGCTGACTTGCTGTAATGCCAGCAGTTTATTACACAAAATCTGCCTCTCCCCCAGGGTTTCTGCTTCATCTCTGTTATCCAATAAAGGGATAACATTGATATTTAGTAATCAGCAGAGTATTGCATATTTTGGTCACAGTGACATTTGGAAAGGTTGAGCCTAGGAACAGGTGACATCTAGGTGAAATAAATCAGTTGCTGAGAAATATTTATCCAAGACACATTCAGGGATGGACTGTACAGGAGTTGAGGAAGATCATGGTATACAGTCCTCCCTTGGGAACAAGAATCAGATATACAGATCAGCCTCTAAAGTGGGGACACCATTATCCTAGTCAAAAGTCAAATTTCCAGCAAAACAAACGCATCATGAAGCTGCTGGACTTTGTAAACAGCCACAGGAAGGCCTGGCTAACACACTCTAAATTACACAGTAAAGAATCCCATTATCCCTCTGGTTACAGTAATTACTGACTGAAAACTTCTGTTCATATGTACAGCCACTATAAAATGGCAATGAAATAGCCTGTGTACATCATTGCAGCATCTCCCTAGGGAAACTCACTTGGAGCCTAAATTATTTTAAGATACCTAGGTGTATTTCTAATTTACTCAAATTTGCATATGCTGCACCAGATAGCCTGTGAAGATTTCATTTCTTTTGCTGACAATTAAATGCTCACATTGAAGTTAATGTCTACACCCTTATAGATATGTTTATGTATTTATGAATATGTATGCATTGTATTTAGAATATCTGCACTGTATACAGAATATTTTCTGTACCTTTTAGATGTGTCACATATGGATGTATTTGCAGCATTTTAAGTGAGTTTACCATCCTGAGGCCATACCCAGCATTTGCCTTTTAGACAGAACCTCTAAGTGCCATCAGTCATGACTTCACTTAGAGCAGACCACACTGAGGCTGACTAAGCACGCAGCCATGATTTACCTTTTATAAGTCATTCTTTTGCAGACAAGGTGCTTACATATGTTCTTGACTTTCACCGCATGTTTAAATCTCCCCTAAGAATGAGCTTAAAGTGCTTTCCTGACTCACAGCCTAGGTATTACCCTCCCTGCTTACTGTAACATCTCAGAGAGATTTATAAAGGGTTATTGCCTACACTTTGTGAGATGTAAAATGCAGAGCTCCAATCCTTCAACTTCTGTTTGTGACTAGTGGAACTAGGCTGACTTTCACCATCTGGCAAAGTGGACACAATGATTTTATTTTTGCAATATTTTGAGCATTATTTATATGTAAGTACCTACAGGAGACAACTTGCAAACTATGCATGAAATTCAAGCCAACTCTTGATGAGGGAGAGCATGCTCTGCTATCCTACATGGATATTGCAATCTGCTCTTTACTGTATGGGATGTTTCCCTTTTTCCTGCTAGATTAGTTAAACAGGAATTGGAAGGATCAGACTGAAGTTTTGTTGTCAGTCTGTGAAATAGAATCAGACTGAGAAATCCTTATTGGTCTCATTAACCTCTATTATTATTATTATTCACACAGATTAATAATTTTAACTGTAAGGCCTATGTACAAAACAAATAATAAAATCTTGAATTTACGTGTGTGTGCAGGGGTACAAGACTCAGACTCAGACCTGCACACAAGAGCATAGCAATTTTTAGTGCCACAGAAGTGATTGTTGAATTTTTAATGCTACCTTTTCCAGGCCAAAAAGGTCTGGTGTTCCAAATCTATAGGTGTTTTCCATGAGGATTTCTGTGTTGCTGCAGGGTGATACTGTTTTGTTCTGCCCCTCCTTCCCCAAGCTTTACATCCCATACTTTCCTTAGTGATTCTTGAAGCTGGTAATGGTTTTCTCAATGTAAAAGCTTTCCTTTTATTTTTAATTTTTCCCTTAATTTCCATATTTCCGTTGTGTACTTCACTTTTGTGAATCCTCTTTCAAGAATTGTGTCGTGGTCTTTTCCTTTCTTTCTGGCTTTTCCTCTGTAATAAGCTGTTTGTTTTGTTCAAAATGCAGGTTGAAAAAAACATTGTATTTGCTTCTCTTGCCCTGTCTTACATCACCAAACAATTCCAAGGATTAATTCACACATGTATGGATGCTTTAAAATCTGATCATAGTCCTTTTTGTTGTACACAAAGCCTCGTTGGACTGCAGAGGGGGCAGAAGATCCGAGTCTGATTTAAACTGTGCATTTTGCAGGGATTGTAGGACAGAAGTTCACAAGTCTTATTTTTGCAGAGTGAGATCAATATTAGCAGGAGATCTGGGCTCAGCTGGGCATCTAAAAGTTTTTCTTGAGTGTGATTAATGATAACACATCACAATTCATAATACCCATATTTAGAAGGCACATGTGGCAGAGATTTCTGAGTTGGTGATAAAGACACTGGTAGTGTTGGAAGAGAGCAGGGAGGAATGGAGCAATGCATCACTAGGGCTTTTCTTTGTTTGGCTCAGTCAGAGAAAGGAAGAAAATTAATTTGTGTCATGGCACAAGAGTTCAGCCTCTTCCACCCTATTCTCACTCACATGGTGTAATACTTGACTCTAGAATAGCCCTACTGGGGAGCCAGAGAACTGTCTGGACATTAAATTGTTATCCTACTTGGATGGAGGTAGCAGCCTAGCCCACGGGGTTTTATAGCTTCCTTCTCAGATCTAGTTTGCTTTCCTGTTTGTCTTCATTCATACCAGGCTCAGTAGGTGACCTTTTCTGCAGCCAATTTTCACATCTGTTTCTAAGCAGTTCAGTCCTGGACGGACTAGTTCAGCTATTCAGGGAAGAAACTGCCATAGTGGGGGGGAAGGATGGCCAGAGGGAATGTTGGCAATGACAACAAACCCCACAGTGGGCACCTGAACAAATGGTGGCCTGCCTGATCAGGAATTTGGGCAGAAGAGGTATTTTCAGGAATGAGAGAAATGCTCTGAAGCTACAGGAACCATTCCCCCTCAGTGACTGTCTGGGGAGTGAGAACTATGCTCACAGTCACTGTGCAGTCCTACAAGCCCTCAATTTTTTTTTCTTGCTGGATGCACAGATAATGAAGACTCCTAAAGGAGTGTTTTTCCATCTGTCTAAGCAGATGTTTAAAAACAGCTGAGCAACTGAGAGTTTCTGAAACCCTGGTGCTTTTGCAAAGTAAATATTTTTGTTCTTTAAACAAATAAAACATTATTTTTTTCAGTAACTTTGTATACCTTGCTATAGCACTGCATGGATTGAAAGGGTTGCTACTCTCTCATCTTCCAGTAACATTCCTCAGGGCAAGGGATCCCCAAAATCCTTTGGTCAGGTTCTAGAGTTTGCTATTGAACTTTCATGATCTGAAATTGCCTCTTTCTCTATTTAGTGAGGACTGTCCTCAGCTCTTCTTCCTGTACTGCTAAGATGTCATTCCTAAGTGGGAATTCATGATGGAGAGAGGGGTGTCCGGAGGCCCAGGGATCTCATCAGCTCCAGAATGAGGCATCCAATTGCTGATTTTCCTTGTCCACCATCATAGTGAAAAAATTGCGAAGAAATCCACAGGGAAGAGAAACAGGAAAAGAGTATTAGGAAGATGATTAAGAAGAAGGAATCTGTGACTCAGATTAAGAAAAAGAAAAGAGCTTAAGGTGTCTGTAGAGATGGGAGGTGAAGTAAATTAATACCAGGTGGTGCTGGTTTGTTTTCTTCCTTTATTGGGGATTTTACTCTCTACTCTAGTGATTGTAATGGGGAAGCAAGGAAAAACTTATGGTCCTTGTGTTCCTGCACCCCTTCTGTCACAGCAAGGTAGTTCAGCATGGATGTGATTTTTTTTGTCTGTTCATTTGGTAGGAAAATCAAAAGAAAAATAGATATGAGAACTAGAAATATTTCCTTGACACAATGAAAACTACAAAACCAAAGGAAATAATATTCAGGTAATTTGAAAAGTTTTCATTTAAATTATTTCAGGTTCAGGCTTTCATCATTCACCTACATTTCATTTAAAATTAATGAAATAGTTCTTTAAAAAGTAAAATTAGATATTTTACTAGGCTTAACATTTTATTACTATTTGCTGACAAAACATATTTGACAATTTCATCTGAAATCTCCAGGAGTTTCTCCAAATAATTAATTTTTAGTATGTTTACTAGTTCTTCATAAAAGCAAAATGTGCCCAGTTTTCACCTTCAACCTTTAATAATTTAACTCTGATTTTCTGTGGTTCTTTTGCAATAGTTCCTTTTCATGCAATAACCTCCTCTACATACAGGAATTCAATAAACTATTGCTGGATCATTAAAATGAACTGTTAAATTTTCTTAAACCCATGTTTGAATCTGGGCCTCTGGGCCTGTTTTAATAATTGCAGTAGTCTAATCTTTCACATTGAGGTAGTCTCTTTCATCTGAGGATCTCAAGATGTTTTACCTAATATAATGAATGTACTCTGGAATTCTTGCTAAAGGCAAAAATGAAATGGAAAAATGTACCTTCTTCCCCTTTTGTGCTATGATGATGAAAACTTGCTTTTTTATTATTGTTTTATTGATTTTTTTTTTCATTGTGGATTGGATTGGTTTAGCTTTTTTTTTTTTTTTAAACCAGAATACCACAACCCTGTGAAATTCAAATTCTTCTTGTGGGAACTTGACCTTCAGTAGCAGGGCCAGCTTTCCTCATCTCACGGGTCAAAGCCAGCCCACGAAGGATGCCAGGGATACCAAGTGATTTCTGGGACACAAATATAAAGTGAATCCCTAATAACCCTTCTTAGATCAGTCTTAATAATAACAGGGGAATATTTTTATTTTTTAATTTGTAAGTTAGCATTTCTGCTGTGTACAGGTGAAGCTGTTAGAGCCAGTAAAGCCTATTTATCTGACTGCACATAAATATAGGCCCTTCAGTCCAAGCCCTCTGGATCTATTACCAGATAAAAGACCTTGCTTAATTCCTGCTTTTGAACCCAAAATGCCCAAATTTCACTCCATGAATGATGTGTGTAGCTTTAATCAGAACGGACATGCCCATCTGCAGGAATCAATGGAATCAGTATAAAAGAATCACAGATTGGTTTGGGTTGAAAGGGACCTTAAAGGTTATCTAATTATAACTCCCTGCTGGGGCAGGGATGCCACTCATTGGATCAGGACACTCAGGGCCCCATCCAACCTGGCCTTGGACACTTCCAGGGATGGAGCAACCACAGCTTCTCTGGGCACCCTATGCCAGGGCTTCACCACCCTCATAGGAAAGAATTTCTTCCTGATATCTAACAAAAAAATGTACTCTTTTGGTTTAAAACCATCTTTACTTTTCCTACTACTACTAGCCCATGTAAAAAGTCAATTTCCCTCTTTTTATAAGCCTCCTTTAGATACTGAAGGGTGATATAAGATCTCCCTGGAGCCTTCTCTTTTCCAGGCTGGACAATCCCAACTCTATCAGGCTGTCTTCACATGAGAGGTGCTGTGAAGCATCTGAGCATGCAGGCCTCTGAGCATCTTGCGTCAGTTGAATTCTGGTGCCAGTTTGGAGTCGTGCATCCATTTCCTTATTTCTTATTTATGTCCCTGTTTGTCGGAGAGCTTTGAACTCCTGCCATTTAACTCAATCGTCTGCGTGTTATCCCCTTGCGCTAAGAAACAACCCCGCGATGCCAAATTCAAGGAACACACCCGACCTCCCAGCCAAAGCTTCTGTTTCCAAGCTGAGCTAACCCGAGTGTTCATTTGTTTGCAGATCATGCTGACGTTTTCAGCAGTGTTTGGTGTCATCGTGTACCGAATCACGACGGCGGCGGCCTTGTCCTTCAGCACAAACGAGACGACCAGGTCCAACGTTCGAGTGACTGTGACTGCCACCGCTGTCGTCATTAACCTCGTGGTGGTCCTCATCCTCGATGAAATTTATGGAGCTGTGGCCAAATGGCTGACAGAAATTGGTAAAACTGCCTCACCACAATCCGTGTATTGACACGAGGGGGTGCAAGGAGGGTCCAGGAGGAATGTTTCCTCCTGTGAAAACATTCAGGCTTGTGAAGGTACCTCTTTACGGCTAAGAGCTGCAGAAAGTCAGCGGGTTGTTTAAAAAATGTTCGTGGCTCTGGAAAAGTTACATTGATGTTGTTCCCCTGATGAAAGTTTTAACCATTTCCTTACTGCTCAATTTTTTTATTCTATTTTAGGGGTATGTCTGGGCTGGACTTTTTATTAATGATTTCTATTGCAGTTAGTGGTTGGACTTTCAAAATTTATTTTAAACATCAAAATATTGTTACAAGCCTGGATATTTATTTCTTTTGAAGGGAAGTCATTCCTTTGACTACTACAGAGGTTTAGGCCTTAAGTATTGATTTGTTATATACATTAGGCTAAAGATGTTTACTAATTGGGGTTTAGGCTGGGGCTTTGTTTTATTATACAAATTAGACCAAGGATGTTGACTGGTAGTGCCTTTACACGAGATTAGTCTTAAGACTTCTGTTTCTTCTCAATTCCTCAGAACAGTTTTAAATTCACAGACAAAAACGTCTCTTTCAGTCCTATTTTTGGAAGAACGTTGCAAACTACAGTTTTGCAATTGTTAGAGGTCTAATCGTGAATTTTGGAAATATGGCCCTGTTAGTAAAGATTAAACTCCTAAAGTATTTGAAAGAAATTAAGACAAAGCAATTAATTTCCACAAATTTCCACTTTAGTGGGTTAATTTTTTTTGCTAATTTCTGTTTTGCGCCAGGCTTTGGGCAGATTGTAGTAGGGTTACACAAATGGAGTCTGTTCTAGTGGCATAAATGGGCTCAGGCTCACTGTCCAGGCCAAAATTGTACCCATATTTTCAGCTTTCACATAAGTCAAAAGTGTGGTCACTGTGTGTGACCTGATCAATTCTGTTCACTGCACCTGCCCAGGTAAGAAGGGACACAAATGTTAAGGAATGACTTCCCAGCTGTGTGGGAAGAGTAGGAAAAGATGAAGATGAGATGTCTCCAGCAGCTTCTAGGCAGGAGCTGGGAAGTGCTAGGCACTGCCATGGCCTGTCTTTGAGAAGTACAGGAGGAAAATCTCTCCCTTTGAAATGTGCACCATGCTGAACTGTGAAAGAAACAGCAATTTCTTATGTGCTGATTATTGTCCCCCTGACACTTTGCCTTTAATTCTAATCCTATCTTTATTAGGGCAGCATTCTTAATCAACCATCAGATGTTTTGTTTAAGAAGGATCCAGTCAGAGTAATCTCTAGTGCTACAAATTATATGAGTTAGAAAGTTCACTCAGGCAACTTTCTTCAGCGTTAGGCTCAGATGCCAAATGTAATTAAAATGTTTTAAAAAATTACAATTCACGGATGCTGATAAATGTTGCTTAACTTGTGAACTCTCATTTTGCTGAGAGGACAAAAACATACTCAATTCTCCTTCTATGCTGCACTTAATCCACAAGCTGAAGAACACACTTGGGCTGAAGGAGTAGCTCTTGACAGCATAAGTTTCTATTCCAACCCCAAGTACACTTGAGTCTCTGTTCAGGTGAAAAAAACATCTGTAAGCACAAGAATAGGGCTGATAGCAATTGTGTTAATCATGGGATCACAGGCATGCATATGCCTCAATACCTCCTCAATCAGTGTCTGGAGGAAAAGAGTAGAGTTTTGTTGTTATCAATACAGAGGGCTCGTACAGGATGGAACAGGACTCCTGTGGGCCCAGCAGAGTGGGGCACTGATGCCCCTTCATTACAGATGAGACCAGCCAAAGTGCAGATGGCATCCTGCTAGTAAGAATAGATCATCTTCAGTAATCAGGTGGTGCCACTCAAGATTTACAGCTCAATTGTAACTCAGAATCATAGAATGGTTTGGATTGGAAAGGACCTTAAAGCTCACCTTGTTCCAAGCCCCTGCCGTGGACAGGGACACCTTCTATCAGACCAGGATGCTCAGAAACCCATCCAACCTGGCCTTGGACAGTTCCAGGGATGGGGCAGCCACAGCTTCTCTGGGTAAACTGTGCCAGGGCCTCAGCACCCTCACAGCGAGGAGCTCACTGAGGCCAAGGAAGAACCAGAGAAACGGGGACAAAATCAAAACTACTTGTGTTTGTCCCTTGCAAAGACAACAGCTCCTTCAGAGAGCTAAGGCCCATTCCAGCCTTAGCTCAACTCATCCTCCACCTGCAAAGTTCAGGCTGCCCAATTTTGCCATAACAACCCACCAGTGAGTGTTTAATTTTTTTGGGATGAGGGAGTTTTCTCTCTTACTAACGCACCTATTCCGGCTGAATGCAGCACACCCGAGGAGCAGGAGGACAAATTCTGCACATGCCTCTACAGCTATGGTATAGGATGTCTGAGGGAGCCTCTGGGACCATATATGGTGTGCAAATGTTCATCCAGAGGCTGATCTCATCCCTGGGGGGTTCTCTGTAAGGCAGAGTTTAGGATTTTTCTCCCTCAAATGAAAAGCTACACTGCTTTTATTCGATATTCCTGCTGCCCTGAGCTTTTGTCTTGCGGATCTATTCAGTGTATGGGATCACCTACAAATTGTTTGAAGGTTTAATTAAGCTTTTTTATACATATAGGTGGGTTTTACCTTAGGTCTCATCAGGTTCTGCACTGATCTTTTATGAAAATGTGGTTGAAAGTATCACAAAGAAAGCCAGGCACTGAGGGCTCATTAAGCTTTTCTGTTCCTTTAGTGCTAAGATAATTTTGCTGCTTTTTTAAGAACCACCCCCCAAAACAACAGCAAAGCAAGCAGAACACTCAAACTATGCCCAAAACAAAATTGAACAAGCACAGCAGAATTTTTAATGAAGTCCTTAAGCCAGAGCTCTGAATCTCCTTATTATTCCACATTTTTTTGTGCCACAGAAATTAAGCCAAGAATGATAAAATTCTTCTCTCACATTAGATACAGCTCAGGATGAGCAGAGAAACACAAGGGTTTCACCCATATAAAATCTTTAAAAAAGCATCCTACCATCATTTTGAAAAGCCTCCGTCTTATACCTGTGTTTTCTGCTGTCAATTTTGCTGGCAGAAAATTTCCAGAGAAATTGAAAATAAATCTGGTAACAGAGTAATGAATGCTGAAAATATTTAAACCAAGAAATCTTGAAATACAGGACATATATAATGAATTGTTAACAAAAATGTGCCTTTATTTTGCGCTTAATTCACCTAATACCTTATTCAAAAATTTATTTAGTCTTTTTTTTTATCATCAAGCATATCAACAATCTCACCACAGAAAAGTAGACTTGTGGACTACAAGTTAAGGATGCTTTTAAGGTGTTTTTTTCTGGTTGAAAGTCTTTGTATTTTGCTTTCAGCATTCCTCAATTGAGAATATGAGTGTTGTGTTATTTTGGTTGTGTAACTGTATAACTGATACACTCGTGTATGTTAATATCCATATATATAGCAAAGTAATTTATGCTTTTGCTTTGTGGAATTGAATGTGTCCAGAAATCAGGACTCAGTGACAGATCTAGTGGCTTTGGTACAGATTAGAGGTACAAAAGAAAAATTAATATAAACCCCAAATTTGAAGTTTGGCTTGGTTTGGTTTTTTTGTAGGTGTTTGGGGATTCAGGGATTTTTATATACTTACTGATTCAGTTCTGTGGTTTGCTTTTTTTTCCCCCAGAAATACCAAAAACAGAGAAGACTTTTGAGGAAAGACTGATTTTGAAGGCATTCCTACTGAAGTTTGTGAATTCCTATGCATCAATTTTTTATGTTGCCTTTTTCAAAGGAAGGTAGGATAAACATCCTTTAGATATATATATTTCTGCATATGCATTTTTATATACGTGTCTATATTAGGGGATCTGTGTTTAAAAATGGGCACAAAGGCCTGGGACTGGTCATCTTTTCCAGCTCTGAAAAAATATCATTGACAGGGTTATCTAAAGTTAATAATTAATTTAATTTTTAAAAAATGTGTTGTTTTTATAATGAATGGTGGTACTTACAGGCCTTAACTTTCCACAGTTTAGCCAATTTTCCTTAAAGCATCATTCAGCAAAGAAAGACCTTCCTGTTTCATTTAAAATTATAGAACTCTTTTTTTTCTATTGCTTTCTCATTGTTTTGCATTATTCTCTTGTATCAAATTAAGAAATAGTTACAGTCAACTGGCAAATGAAGTGATTGACCAAAAAAACTAATTCAGCTGTCCTGCTAAATAAGTGTGACTTCCTATGGGCTCAGAATCTTTGCCTTTTGGGAACCAGTCATCCACATGGTTTTAAATGGGAAGCTTAAAATGATTATTTGCTATAACTTTAGCAAAAAAAATGTTTAAAGCATCCTCTGGATTCTGTTTCCTACCATTTTGCTCTTCCTTTTGGGGGCTGTAAAGTTTGTTAATCTCTGCTCTTCTGTAATCCTATCCAGCACCTTTCATTTGAGGATTAATGATGCATTTTGCCAGCGGTTGCAAAGATTGTAAGACACCAATGATAAAAAGTCACCAAATTCTCTAATTTTTGTAACCATATTTTTGTGTTGTATGGTTAAAAATAAAGTCAATATCATTGTTTCTACTAGTGTTGCCAGAGGAGTCTTGGTCGTGTCTGGATGTGTAAATAATTCCATTCAGGGCATTATTCACATGTAAGAGAACCTGAATTAGGGTATGTGTCCCCAGGTTTATATGCCATCTTTAATCAAGTAAGAGGATTAATTATTATATTGCTTTAGCACTGAAAAATATTTTGTTAAAATTATTTTATCCAGATGTAGTAGAAAACCATTTGTAGAGCCCTATTGCTTTGAAATAATCAAAGCTGAATAGGTGCTGAGCCCTTGAAAATTCATGTTGAAAAATCTGCTTCTGAAATATTTTGGCTAATACAAATGAATAATCTTGATTTCAAAGTTACTTATTTTTGTGTTTTTATAATAAATCATGGTGTCAAAATTAGTTTGTTTTCCTGTTTTTATACTAGTTTATATATTATTATTGCTTTCAGGTTTGTTGGCCGTCCTGGTCGTTATGTGTATGTGTTTGAAGGTTATAGGATGGAAGAGGTAGGTACATATGAAATTCAAATTGCAAATAAAATTCTTTACACAAAGAAATATGTGTACAGTGTTCAGTGGACTACAGACAACAGGGGAAAAATAGAAAACACATGTTAAAACAAGAGTTTAAATCTTCAGCTTGAACAAGCAAAATCCAGGGCTTCCATCTAAGGCAACTTTATATTCTTTCTTTCTGCAGTTTTGACTATTTCATGGTCTTTCTTAGGTGAAGCTTCATCATTTCAGTGC
>WAAG01044023.1:0-45139 GCA_013390105.1 Tichodroma muraria
TTTTGAACACTTTCAGGGGTGATAACTCTACCAGATATCAGTAGACAGATATCTGTCTATTGAAGTAAACCGATATATATCTACTTCGACGGCTTGTTTCAATTGATCATCCTTTCAGTGAAGAATATTAAGTTAGTAAGATATGACTTTCTTGTCATGAACCCATGCTGGCTTTGACTATAGGTGCTTACACCCTTAGGTAGGCACTGAGCAGGGATTTTGAGGTTTTTCCACGCAAAAAAAATTGCGTAAGTGCTGAAAGGGACATGCCTGAGAAGTTTGTACACAGAAATCCATTGAATTACACTTTTTAAGGTCAAGCTTTTCTTAACTTCATGACCTTTCTTCCCATCCATTTAAGACTCTGATTCTCTGGTTAATCACTACAGTTTTACAAGTGTAAATAAATTTGGCCACAAAATGCTGCAGAGTCTAGCATGTAAATATCAGCAGGCGAAGGACCACAGGAGACCAACACCTTTGCAGTGAAATATAGTTCCTGCTGACTGTGCTGTAACCGCTAGGCTGTGCTTCTATATACAGCAATTTTGTATGTGGATTTAAATTACAGAACTAGGTTTTACTGCTGCTGGTTAAGTGCTGATGGCAAAGAACAGAAGAATCTGCCTCTGAAGAAGCTTCTGGGCTTTAAAAGAGAGTTCTCTTAGAAGCACTTAATTTGAAGATTGTTTCTAATTATATATTGTTTTTTGAGTTTTATTTACCTTCCCTTATATCTTACTATTAAGGCATTTATATGAATGCCGGATCTTAATTTCTTAAGTGATGATCTGCTCTTGCTATTTATTCTCCTTGTGAAATCATAATCCTTTATATTGTCACAGCACAGTAATTTCTGTGGCACCCAGCTGTGATGTCACATGCAGGTGCCTATGATTTCAAGAGCTGTTTTGCTTTTAAATATAAAATTTTATTCACGTATGTAAATATCCCTTGTCCACCTAAATGCTGCAATTAACTTGGGACAGAAAAATGGGAGCAATACTATATCTAGCCAGCATACTTATCAAAGGCTTCTGTGAGATAGTGGCATTTTTTAATATTCTTTTAACACAGTTTGCTGAGGAGTATATTGGTTCTTATTCTGGACTGTAATTACCTTCTGTGCCAAAACTATGAAAATACCTTATTTTAGAAGTTGATTAACAACGTGAAAATTTTGTATCTTCGTAAACTCTCAGGAGAGCCTTGGAGTTGTGTTTTCTGCTTTGCTGACTCTCCTGTAATCGGGACAACTATTACATTTCTTTTGAGCACGTGGAGCTTTTTATCCCGTGGCACTTGGGTCCTCTCTGAAAGAAGAGGTGGGGGAGACCTTCCTTCAGTTCCTTGTCAAACTGTGGCGTCTCTTTGTAAAGAGTAAGAACAAAACCAGAAATGGAAAAAAACAACCAACAATTACAGGCTTTTTGCTTGTGTTTCATTAGTGCTGCTGGCTTGGTGCCTATATCAGAAAAAAAGCAACTTTCTTTGGAAATTCAGGGTATTCATTAATGCTGCATTAGGGACTTCAGATGGAGGAGGTGCACTCTGCGAAAGGTGCTCCTCAGACTGTGGGCACTTGGATGGCAAAATAGGATTTGATAGTGACCTCTGACCACAGGATGAGGCATTAGGTCAGGTCTTTTAGAAAAGAAAGCATAGGCTCCAGCACAGAGGTCAGCCTATTCATGTGTTCATGTGTTCAGAAAAGAGAGAGCTTTTGAAATTAAAAGGACAATTAAAATAGCAAGGACTCTCATCTAGCAGGCTCAATAAATTTCAACACTGTGCCCTGTCTTTCACAGTTACTCAAGCATCCATCTGAAGCTCAGGCATGTGACACTGACTTATAAAACACATGACAAAGGTAACAGAATGAAGAGCAGGGAAATAAGCTTTGAACAATGTGGGATTCTCTGGTATTCGTCGAGATTTTATCTCCTCTCCTCCTTTTAAAGGCTTTTGAATATGAATGATTTACCTTGGTAAAAATAAGATGTTATTAGCCTAGAAGAGATCCGAAAGAAGAAGGTGAGGAAGGAGCAGTATGTCAGAGGAGGAGAGCTAATAGGTCTGCTGAAGTCAGTGTGAATTGCCCAGGGCCAGGATTTCAAAGCAATTGTACTTATCCTGCAAGTAAATTCCTTTTCCCCTCCTGAACTCTGTAGTCTTCAGCTCCAGATCTGAAAGCTGTGCTGAAAGCTGAAGTCTGGACATGGATGATGTAGCTGGCAGGTAGAGTATGTCTCCAAGTTTGAGTAAGCTGATAAACAAAATCACCCAGCAAAACACAAAGCAACCTCCCGGGGGCATGCCTTTGAATAAAGTAGTTAATGATAAATAGCCTCCCCCACCTTCCTGCTCCTCCTTTGTCCTTAGTTTGTTCAATCTCTGTGTGCTGTCTGTTGCAGGAGTGATCCGGGAGAGTTACCTGAAAGGTCATGATCAGCTGGTGCCAGTCACCCTGTTGGCCATTGCTGTTATTCTTGCTTTTGTCATGGGGGCTGTCTTTTCGGGAATCATAGTGTACTGCATCTGCGACCACCGCCGCAGAGACATGGCTGTTGTGCAGAGGAAGGAGAAGGAGCTCACCCACTCCCGCCGCGGCTCCATGAGCAGTGTTTCCAAGCTAAGTGGCCTCTTCGGGGATGCTCAGTCCAAGGAGCCAAAGCCTGAAGCTATCCTCACGCCTCTGATGCACAATGGCAAGCTGGCTACCCCAGGCAGCACTGCCAAGATGCTAATCAAAGCTGACCAGCACCATCTGGACCTGGCCGCCTTGCCAACCCCTGAGTCCACCCCAACCCTACAACAGAAGAGAAAGCCCAGCCGAGGCAGTAGGGAATGGGAGAGGAACCAGAACCTCATCAATGCCTGCACAAAAGATATCCCCTCGATGGCCTCACCAGTGATCCCAACTGACCTGCCGCTCAGGGCTTCTCCCAGCCACATCCCCAGTGTTGTGGTCCTGCCCATAGCCCAGCAAGGCTACCAGCATGAGTATGTTGACCAGCCAAAAATGAGCGATGGAGCTCAGATGTCTGTGGAGGACCAGAATGCCACCCTTGAGTACAAAACTATCAAGGACCACCTCAGTAGCAAAAGCCCCAGCCATGGAGTTAACCTAGTGGAAAATCTCGACAGCATGCCACCAAAAGTCCCCCAGCGGGAGGCTTCCCTGGGGCCCCCGGGTGCCTCGCTGTCACAGAGCGGGCTGAGCAAGCGGCTGGAGATGCACTCCTCTGCTTACAACGTGGACTACAAGAGAAGCTACCCCACAAACTCACTCACGAGGAGTCATCAGGCATCAACCCTCAAAAGAAACAACACTAACTCCTCCAACTCGTCCCACCTGTCCCGCAATCAGAGCTTCGGCCGGGGTGACAACCCGCCGCCGGCCCCGCAGCGAGTGGACTCCATACAAGTCCACGCCGCTCAGGCACAGGCTGTGACTGTATCCCGGCAGCCAAGTCTCACTGCCTACAACTCACTGACGAGGTCAGGCTTGAAACGCACGCCCTCGCTAAAGCCAGACGTACCTCCCAAACCTTCCTTTGCTCCGCTTTCCGCGTCCATGAAGCCCAACGATGCGTGTACATAATCAGAGGGGGAGGGGGAGCGGGAGGAGGATGGCAATTAAGCAGAAGTTGCCCTTGAAAGCCAGTGTTCTGCAACTGTTATCACTCACTCCTCTGAGAAGATGGTTGTTGCAAGCTGAAGATGTGTTGGATTTCTGCTCTCTGGGAAAAGTGGAATATTTTTTTAAACCCGAGCCATATGACCCGTGGTTGAAGGTTTGCAATTGCAGGATTCACACCCACAACCTGCCAGTTCTTTGCTCAAAAGACTAATCCTCCATCAAAAACATTGAGCCAAAAGCACACAGGTGAAAATGACTGTGACATTTCACCCCCTGCCCCTAACTGCACAGTGCATTCCTGAACTGGGAAAGAGTGCTCTGAAAAGCAAAACAAATGTAAAAAACACATAAATGTAAAAAGAAAAAAGAAA
Source organism: Tichodroma muraria (assembly GCA_013390105.1). Classification (NCBI taxonomy): domain Eukaryota; kingdom Metazoa; phylum Chordata; class Aves; order Passeriformes; family Sittidae; genus Tichodroma; species Tichodroma muraria. Next base: position 4,015 of record WAAG01044023.1, read on the forward strand.
AAAAAATTAAAAAGGGGAAGAAAAAAAGAAAAAAAATCAATTGATAAAGCTAACTCTGACTTAACAATGGCAGATGTTTACCACTAGCAGGTACTGTGAAATGATGCCCTTCAGTGTTACAACCATTTGGTCATAGCAGTTAAATGCCGGCTTGGGCAAACTATCTCATAGATTTCTGCTACCCTTCTCTTTTAATGAATAACATGTGACTGCTAACACAAGTAACTCCTCTTATTTATTGTTCAACTTTTGTTTTTCCTAAGGAACTGACCTGTGTTATCATCCCATGAGCAGCTTTTCAGAGAAGTACCTTGAAAGTTATACCTATTTAACGTGAAACCCATTAACTGGAGTAATTAGAACTCTTTTATTTTTCCAAGAAATTCACTGAGTTAGATAAGTTGGAGCTGGATTTCTGAACTCTGTGCCTGGACTGCCTGGTTAGCTGAAAAAAAAAGGGGATATCTATTTAAGTCTCTCAGCTAATTAGCTGGCTGGGCCTCTGACCTAAGACAGCAACAAATACCGCAAGTTCATAACTTCTAAAGCAGCTGCAAGAGAAACTTAAAAGCTGCACATCTGTGCACCATTGCTATCAACATGGCTTTGTCAGTAGCTAATACTTTCTGTGAAGGCACCAGCTTGTGATGTGCCATCTCATTTCACCTTGCATGTGAGACGGCAAACAAAATCCTCAAACAGTGTGAACTAGCTAATATGCCGGCTGTTACCATGCATAAATTATGGTCTTATCACACGGGTTTTTCGTGGGAATATATCTGTGAATAGCCTGTTTTCTTCCACATGTAAATTTGTGCCTTACACCCTAAGTTGTGTATATTTGTGAGCTGTAGTTTGTAAAACCTTTTTCTTTTTCCCCTTTGAGTAATGCAAATATTTATTGATCCTTCCTCCTCCAAGCCCCTTCAAAAACTGGAGTAAAGACATTGAAAGAAGAATGTGGTGGTTATTTTCATAACCCCACATCCCTAAAGAAATTAGGCTAGCACCATACCCTCCAAATTTGACTTTCTAGCTGTGCCAAGTCCTCTCTCAAAACCACCCACAGGTGGTGATGCTCCTAAGGCACCGTGCTGGGGGTTCTGCCTTTCCCTACCTCCCACTCTCCCTTTACAACATGTCAGCGTGGAGATCATTCTCACTGGCAGCAGGAAAAGGACTAACACTCTTGTCCATGGAGCTGGTACATCCCCTGGCTGGGTACAGCACTGGTGAGAGGGGCCAAGCCCTGCAGAAAGCCCAGCCGCACATCCTGCAGCATGCAGGGCACATGGAGCTAGGACAGGCAGGCAGGCTCCTGCTGTAGCTACCTGCTGCTCCAGAAGGATGCTGCATATACTTCTTTGGGGAAAAACGTGGGGGTTTTTTTCCTTTGTTTCTTTGGTGTGACTGTGCATGTAGCTAGTGTGGGAGTGTGCGTGCGCACAGGTGTGTGCGTGTGTGTGCGCGCGCAGGTGTGTAAGTTCCTTTCCAGTCTTTCAGTTTATGCAAAAACGTAGCTGTGTTTTTAATCTGTTACAATAACTGTGTCAACATACTGTAGAAAAATGATGGGGATCGCTTCTAAGCTTTTTATATATATATATATATATATATATCTACTGAACAGTATGTTTGAGTAAGGTGGTTCTTTCTGTTTCAATTTGTTTTTTAAAATTTTATACTTCCATTTGTTTTTCAGGGTTTTGGTTTTGTTTCTGAATGATTGAAAAGACAGATTTTAAGTCCACTAGCTTATAGATGGTATATATAAGGTCTGGATGGTCTACACCAAAGTGTGTAACAAGGGTGCTTGCATGTTCTTTCATTTCATCATGGCTTCTTTTATGAAACAGTTTTGTTCACCCGTAGTGAACTATGCAGACTGGAGTAGATAGATCTGTATCCAAAGCAATGTTGTTGTTTTAATAAAAACAAACTGAAAACCCTTTGAAAACAGTAGGTAGCAAGGTAATTTTTTTTAAAAGAACCAACTCAACACCTTTTTACCAAGCTCCAACCCCTAAAGCAGGATTCTCTTGGTATTATTCCTCAAAGCGTTCTCCTGAGTCATAGAGATGGATAATCATGGCAACAGCTTGTGCGGCAATCTGCCTTCACAATGTACACCGCAGTTACTGGGTTGACCCTGAAACGTTCATTTTGTATTCGGTGGGTCTTCTGTTTCCATCCTTTCCCAACCCCAGTTCCCTTCCACCCTCTGTTTCGAGGGGTTCATGAACCTATGTGTGCCTTTGCTTTCCACCCTTGCTATACACTGGTAGATGCAACAAGTTCAGACTCTCATTTGTTGTAAAGTTGTAAAGTATTGTGATGTCACCAGTTTCCCTTCATTTCCACATCCCCCTAACATATGATTCACAACTTAATGTTGGTTGTAAAAGAAATAAAAAAGGCAGGAAAGGAAAAGAAAAAGGAGAGATGGGAAATAAAAGATCTTGATTACATATGGTAATAAAACCAGACTGTTCTACCTTGTTTTTTGTTTCCTGGGTCTCTTGTTTCTAGACTATTTATCCCTTTCCTTTAAAAAATACAAATAAATGCAATGCTGATCATTTAGATCACTGAGGAAGAAATTTGTTACTTTTTGCCTCTTACAGAAGATGGACTTTAGTGTAAGGTGCTGGTAATTAATTAAAAATTAAATCACACATTTGCTCTCCCTCTATTCATATTTTTGCACTTTGCTTTTATAAGCTTGTTCATCGTCAAATATTTATGGCAGACTTAATAGTTTAAAAGACTAAGGCTGGGATTTAAGGACATGTGGTCCACCAAAATAGATCATCACACAGATGTGACTTCATCTCCAGATTTTACATATTAATAACAGAGTACCCTGTATTTTCTTTCAGCAGGCAAAAATCTGTTGTGCGTCACAGGCCTGATATAGAGGATGTTGTCTGAGACTTATTCTGCAAGAAAATAGTATTGAGCAGATAATAACAAAGGAGTCAAAAAGTAATGACTCCCTTGTCCTGAGAGTCATTAAAACATACCAGAGTTCTACACCTTGATTTTGTGTAAATGGGATCACTTATGCATAGCCATTAACTAGAGTACAAGTAAGCATTGGTTATGTCCATTAGTGGACTTGTTTTGTGAGAGGAGTAGGCATTGTGAAATTGTAACCCCACAGATACAAGGGATCTCATCCAGTAATTTACCCTTGCTCAGATCATATTTGGGCTTTTCTGCCCTACCACTACACTCTGTTCAGGACCTAATGCCTTCATGATAAGTTCCACATATATGACACTCAAATGCAGATCATTGCAGACATCATTTTTCAGTGCTTTCCCCACATACTTGCCTGTTCTTTTCTCAGTGCAGGCTCCCTTCAAGCTGGGCACACTGGCATGCAGATATGTGGTGTGCACACAGGGAGGATGTCTGCCAGGGCTGGGACATGCCCCAAGTAATGCTGAGGGACTTCAGCCTGGGGACTGAGGGCACTGCATGGTTAACACAGTGCTCCACTCTCTGCTGTATTTGACCTGCACACTCAAAGAGATGCAGCAAATGGGAAAGCAAAATCTCTCCAGGTGCTTAGCGACCTGTGTTTTCAGTCCTGCAGCTAATCCTTTGTGAAATTCCTTTGTCTGTAGTTGTTTGAAGTGCTTGGTATAAGTAGCATCTACAGAAGCTATTCAAAGATTAATATAATTCTATTTTAAAATTAATTTAAATGTTCCTCCATAAGCAGTGACAAGCCTGGAGAAAAGGGCCCAGTAATGCCCAGCAGTGGTGCTAGATGTCTCATTTTGCCCAGGTCCTCCATCTCTTGCCCATGAAAGGAAAGTCCATTTAAAACATAGGCATGAAGGAGGGAGGGCAAGAAAGTGCCCTGATGCACAAGCTGTTTGGGGTCTCTAACTGGTCTGCTCACATGTCCAAAACCTGCTGCCAAAGGGAAGGTTTGTACTTAGCCCCCCAAAGCATTATTCCCTTGCAACACTTCCCCAAAGGTGCACTTCAAGATGGCATATACAGACGTCTGACAGAGACCTGCCCTACCTTCTGCTGGGCCGGAAGGATCAGGAGAGGAACTGAAGGAAACACATCACCTTGGTGGGGTCTTAGCCAAGCAGAGGGCAGGCACTTACAGGAGCACCCTGCCAAGGTATGGTTCCTCCCCTGGGAACGAACACACAGCTCCCCACCCAGAAGAGGCAGTGACACTGTGCTGGCTTTTGACAGAGGAGGAGACCACTGAGCTGCTCACTGTCTTTTTGAATCATAAGATCTATCCCCTGCAGGGGCTGCTGGTGCCACACTGCAGACGCTCCCTGGGGCTGAACAGGACAAACGAGAAAGCCAAGAGAAAACAAGGACTCTTTGAGCACTTCACTCAAGTTTGTGTCATCTTATTCATTGCATTAATGGTACTCACGTTGATCTCATTTAGCGTGTCATTGAGGATGCATGGAAGTTCCCTTCCAATCAGCATTAATTTGCATATATATTTTTACACAAAATGGAACTCACCTGAACAATCTAAACAGTATGTCTCTGTAAATATATCCTGGTCCACTGCCCAGTTCTTCCCCTCTCCCTCCAACAGACATACTTTTCTATACACTATTCTCATACTAATATACTTTTCTCATACTACATGAGAGTGTAGTTTCAAAGATAACTGCAAGTCCTGACCCACTGTAGCTTCTATATCAGGGAATATTTTGCACCTGAAAGCTCCCCATGTGAAAAAAGATGAGGCAATCGGGTCAAGCATGCACAGTTCTGTGCACTTTGCTGCCGGCAGGATGGCCATACACACGGCTGGTTTTCATGGAAAGGGCTGCCAGAATAAAGTGCCATAACAGTAATGCATCAGCACTAACAGTAAAATGCAGTCCAGATGATGGCCAGACTAATTTCAGGGATGCAATTCCAATAATTCCTCTGCCACGGAATTAGCAGGCTATTCTCTCCCTAGATTAGGCATGGATTTTTGGTCCCTAAAGCTTGTATATAAAATTTGTTTATAAAGCTTGTTTATAAAGCTTGTTTAAAGCAATGTGGAAGACCTCAAGCAGTAATCTTATCCACCCCACTGCACTGAGGCAGGATCAAGCAGACCTCACCCTTTCTTGATGACTGCTTGTCTTACCTTTTCCTTGTAAACATATTTTACTCTGAGCAGTGAAAGTCACCCAAGGGATCAACATCAAGCATTTCAGAGTGTCTAAAGAAAATAATAAGCTAAGAAAGTGAGTTGGACTGCCTTAGTTAAGGCCAGTCTTCTATTTATCCAATTAAAGTTAATTTCCCAGAAGTATGACACCTGCTCCAATGAACAAGTGTTAGAGAGACACATTGTGTGTGTAATATTCATATGCTTCCTGCTGATGCATGTGTCTGCTAATGAGTCTCTAAGTAGTCTTCTTATTACTTTTTTTCCCTTTATTTTAAAAAGTGGAGATACTTTTCAGGAGAAGTACTAAGTCCATCTTCACATGCTTTGTGCAGAACAATGATGTGTTAGACATCTTTTTATGAATAGAAACAGGTAAATAGTCATATATCCCCTGACTGTAATTTAAACAGTGTAAGTCAGTAGGGAAAGGCTATAATTGGAGTCAGAGTAAGTGAGGTGAAAATTGTTAGGTGGCAGTACCATCTGCATCTTGTTTTAATTAACCAAGTTTATTAGTTTATTGTAAGAATATAAAACTTTCTGTTATTCAAGTCCCTGGCTTATTTCAGCCGTCAGTCCAAAGCGATTGCCACATGTCTGGGTAAGCACAATTACTGATCAGCAAGGAGAATTATCCTCCCCACTGATCTGGCTAACAGTAACCATGTTTAGGAGTAGGGACAAAAATATGACTAACCAAGATCATTGTCACATCTGCTTAGTGTTTCATGACAAACTCTATTAAGGCTAACAGAACCACTGTTAATTCAATTAGATCAGTGTTTTCCTTTGCTGGCCATGATGCATTTGGAAGACCAGCAACTGTATGCAGAGCGTGGCAGGCAGTCCGCTGCACGGAATAATAGCATCATAAATAATATATTAAGACGAAGACAAATCTAGCATGCTGCAGTCAGAGCACATCAGCCTTATAGATGAATCCTACAATATCACAAGGAGGTGGGGGAGGAAAAGAGTAGCTATGACAGGAAATTATAGCAACTGTAAATGACAAGGACTACAGGAGGGAACAAAACTCATTAGGTCAGCTCTTTAAGCAAAGTGCTGGGGAAGCACAGGACAGCCTGCTGAGCCCTGTGAGCCCTCACATTTATCCTCCTTAAAATGAAATAGCAGACGTCGAGTGCTGGATTTAAAGGAAGATGATAAATAACAGAAGATAACTGGCAAAGACCTCAGTGGAAACCCACCTCTTTCTCTAGCCTGCAAGCCTTGCCCTAGTATTCAGGGGTTTCACCCTCTCTGTGGAGAGGGACTGGGATGGCTGCACCCTCCAGAGCAAGCAGGCTGTCCCTCCAACACAGCAAACCCCCCAGCATCAGCTGAGGCTCTGCCCTGTTTTGGGGAAGCCCCTTGCAGGGCCTGCGGGAGGGGCAGGCGCCGGCAGCTCAGGGCAGAGGAGCCCTTTGTTCCAGCCTGCTGGATCTGGGCTAGCAGGTGGCCCACAGGATGCCACGTGGGCATCCCCACACAACAGCCCTCAAGAGCCGTGACCTGTTCAAGCCTCTCCAGTGTTCAAACGAAAAGAAACCAAAACGCACCTTTGCTCCAGGGAACATGCCAGTAAAAACATGCTGATAAGAGCTTCCTAAAGCAATTTTTTTTTTTTTTTTTTTTTTTTTTTTTTTTTTTTTTTTTTTTGGGGGGGGGGGGGTTTTTTTGTTTTTTTTTTTTTTTTTTTTTTTTTTTTTTTAGGGGGGGAGGGGTTCTTCATGTTGGTTTTTTTTCATATATATCTATACAGCCTTGCTACTAGAGAAAGGCACTCCATGTCAGGGAAAAAAAAAAGAAAAAGACAAGAAGACAACTAGAATTTTTTTTTCTCAGACTTCTGGAAATTATTACATAATCTTATCAATTCTCAACAAATACAACCTAAAGCATTCAGACTGCTGATAGAAATATTGCTTCTGATGGTGCAGCAAACTGCAGATTGAGCTTTTATTAAATGCTGCATAAATTGTCTGTGAAGCAACCTTTTACGAGATATGGTGGTTCAAACAATTTTACAAAGAGCAGGAGACAAAGAGTTCCTTTTACACTAAAATGGTTTCCTAGGAAACACTGCAAAATGTAACATGATATCTCTTTGTGGAAGTTCAAGGACTTGTGTGTGCTAGTGTGTGTTTCTCCTGACCCTCTTTTTTTTTTTTTTTTTTTTTTCTTCTTTCTTGGTGTGGTGTATGGCATTGCTGGCCAATTTTACCTTTTGATGGTATCACAGGAACAGAATAGGCCTGTACCTCAGCAACCCACAATCTGAAGGACATTTTCCTCTTTGATAATCAAATCTCTTCTCTAAACAGAAAATAAAAATGTTGATAGAAACCAAGTCTTTTCATCTGTAGCACTGTGGTTTCACAATAAGGAAAAAACAATGACTGAAAATGCCCAGAGCCAAATTTCAGATTTCAGACAGTCCTCACGGCTGACCCAGTGTATTTCTCATCTGTGTGGAGCCTACAGTACACAACATAAATTTATGGGATTAAAGCAGATATCAACAGCCTGCAAAGCTATCCAAAGCTATTCAGAGATCTGGACATGTGTCTGATCTTCCTTAATTGAAGGCTAATAATCCACCCATCTGAGACAAGCACTTTGCTCTTCGCTATGTGCAAGCAGTGTGTCCGCACAAATTGCAAAGTTCCTAACTGGGACAACTCAGCTGTTTATCCAAACAAGAGGTAACTTTCTGAATTTAGAGAGAATAAATAGCAGCATGCCCTTTTATTAGTTGTCCTACTCTCATGGACACTAATAATGACATAGCATTAGGAGCACTTCCCGTACATGTTAAAGACTACAGAAATGTTTATGTATAAAATGCTTTGCCTCAGCCACAGCTATTCTCAAGACATCAATATGCTGAAGTCCTTAACTAGACAATACATGACCCTACACAGTGCTGCTGCTGTGTCTGTGATCCTCCCAGCTGCAGCCTGGGCACTCAGGCCCATGCAGTTCTGCCCAGAATTATGTCCAGTTACAAAAGCATACTGACCCACGTGCAGAAGCACTATAGCACCACATACAAGGCAGCAGAGACAGACAGACAGGGCCAAAGCTCCAGCATGGCTCAAAGTAAACACCCCATTTCTTGCAGGATATTTTACAAGCAGTTCCTTTGCAACAGAACATCACTAAATTAAATTTTTGAACAGGGCTAGGGAAATTATTTAGGACCTAGGACTCCTTTTGCCTAGTTTGGAGAAAGGGCAAGCAGGTATTTCAGGAATAGTTGCACTGAATTTAAGCAGAGTGTCATTCTTAGGTGACAGGGCCAGCACTGGTTGTCCCTATCAACTTCAGCCAGCAAACCCCTCTGAGTTAACCGGACTTCCTCTTTGGAAAGCACACACCCAGTGCACTGATCCCTACTGCTGCCTTCCCACTCCAGTTGCTCAGTTTTATTACCTTGTTGCAGAGGATGGTCCTTTGTTCCTCAAGCAGCGTCTGGGACAGCGGCAAGCTGGAGTGTGCATGGTGATGTGCTTGGCTCTGGTCCTGGGAAAGGTCCCTGGAGAATTTCTGTTCTGCAGGTAACGGACAAATGGGGGCAAACTCACAGAACAGAGAGTCTAGCTCATGTTTGTAAGCACAGGATAATCCAAGCAGCAGGTGAGCTAAGAGCTGACATTTACTGTTGGTGCAGAAATGTGAACTTGGGTGAACTACTGAATTTGTCAGGTAGTGAAGAGAGTAGCATTTGGATCCAGATGTGCACTCTGGAAGAGTTGGAGTGCATTACTGCTGGCAACACAGATGCTGACCCAGGGAAATACTTGACTTGAAACATGATTTCATCCAGTGAGCTCCCTGTTTTAAAACTGGGACATAATGACAGATTTTCTGGCCAGGGCCACAGGGCTCCTCCTGAAGAAACCACATTGCCAACCACATTAAGAATGGTGCTGAGCTTCTTCCAAACTAACCCAGGCCAGACAGCCATTGATGCTCCATAAGAACAACTGCCCTCCAAGCCAGTAAGTCTAAAGGAGCCACCTGACAGGGCTGAGCAGGCACGAAAGCGTGCCATGCCTATGAAGGTAAATTGCAGACTCAGGACCTACCTGCTTCCACTCTCCTTGTTCATGTCCCACTAACTGTGTGGACATATTGGTTACTCCGTGTGGCATCCAGAAGCTGTACTCCTGGGTGTGTTGGAAATACCAAGGACAAAGGAATAGGGCTTGGCTGATGCGGACTGTAACAATGTTTTGTTCATCCTCAGAGTACTGGCTCTGTTGTACTAATAGGATTAAAATGCATTTAACTGAGATTTCATGTTTGAGATCAGCAGGTAATTAAGCCCACATTGATGCACTACAGTTACATAAAAACTTTCTGAATAGAAATGCATCCCACTTACTGTCTTTTTACACTCTTTTTACACTTTACTCAGAGTGCCCAGTTACTAAAGATTTAAATAATTCACATCTACATTGAAATAGCTCTCCTTTAGTGTAACTTGTGTGTTTAAATATCCCCAACTGTAGTGCATCTGCATTTAGGGTTTAAAACCCTATACAGACAAACACACTTACTGATATAAATCATACCAAATATTAGTCAGTGAAGGCAAATCTGATTTTCAGGAAGTGGCTTTCTAAAATGGAGGAGTCTTGAGCTGAACAGACTGCAATTTTGGTTCTGTCTGCCAGTGTAAGCAGCTCAAAATAGAGATTGTTTATATGGTCCAGTCTTACCCATAATTACAGCTGATACAAGATCTCACCTGATACACAGAATATGAAATGCATTAGGCTGACTGACAGAAAACTAAATAGTTTCCAGAGTATTTGCTTTTAAATGCACATCATTTTGTATAACAAATGCAACTCAATAATGGTTATTTTGTTCATCTTAATTTTTTAATGAAAGTGCGAAAAACAAGTGTACTTGAAGATTGAACTACTAGCTCTAATATTGGAAAGGACTTTACTCAGAATTGGTCTAAAAGCAATAAAAACTAACTTCCCGTCTTTGGATTCTGTGGCTATGTCATAGAGAAAGGACAAGCTCTCCCCTGACCTAGATAAAGATGTATGTGGCCTTTCCCCGTTGCTTTAATGATGGAAATGAAAAGCTGCCCATTAGCTCAGACCATTGAGGCAGTTCTTTAGATGGATTTGTCTGTAGGACTTTCACTACATGAGAAGGGGAACACCTGAGAGTCACTGCCATTCCTCTGGCCGGCACTGCAAAACACAGATGCTGTGAGAGCTGCAGGAAGGGGTATGGCTTACAAGCATCAGCCTCTGGCAAGGATGCTCCCTGTCATCTGTGGTCTTGCACAAAAGTGGTCTTTGCTCCCTTCCAGCCCAGAAATCTGCCTGCATCCACAGATCATTAAACCTGATTTGGAGAACACAGGGAACCTTAATATATTGCAAGGGTTTGATTTGGGCTGTTCCTTTTTAAATCCTTCTTTTCCCTCTCCTTTCCCTCTTATCTTGCTACCTGCCCTACTGGGACTGGTTTGATGCAGGAGAATAGGCTGGATGGCACACTTTATGAGCAGGCAGAGTGAGGACTGAAGCCGTTTTGTCTCAGGCTACCTGCACACCAGCAGCAGGGACAAGCGCAGTCACAAGGTCCCAGGTCACTGCCACATACATTCTCCTCTGAATTGCTTGGTGTAACTGGCAGGTTTGAGGAAAGGCACAACTCTGTAAGCCTGGAGAGTCTGGTGGCAGAAACAGAGAATCAAAGGAAAGGGGGTTGTATGGAAAAGAATTCTCTTTTGTGAAGAAATTACAAACAAGGCAGGCACATAGATATTCCTGTTTCAAGCAAAAAGAAACAGGAACAAAACTGAACCTTCCCATAGCATGAAAGAAGAATAAGAAGAGGAGCTGCTGGTGTGAGAGGAGGAAGGAAAGCAGACTGCTGCCTCAGGGAGTGAGGCCACAAGCCATCTGTTTTCATGCAGGGGTTCAAAGAGCACACCAGTGCCTTCTCTGGTGCAGTGTGTTTCTACCTGCAGCTACAGGCTGGGCATGAGCTGAATCAGCACTTTACACCAGCCACACTTACCCCACAGCTCCTGCCCTGCCCTTGGATACTCACAGGACATCCTGCTGCCAAGGCACAAGCAGGCAAATGGGATGCCTCCAGCATCAAAGATCTTCTACTTTCAGAAACCCTCCTGTGGCAAACTGATCATAAAACTCCAACTTTACTAATTGATAGATAGGTGATAGATAGATAGATAGATAGATAGATAGATAGATAGATAGAAAAATACATATATAAATATATGCAAAAATATTCACATGGTTTACATATGTGATATGTAAGATATATTAAAGTTATATTAAACATATTTTATGTCTATTAAAAGGAATATTCATTTTGAGATTATGTGCCAAATTAACTGCTAATATTCAGCTCTTGGTACAGTAACTTGTAGCTTGTGCACAGCAGTGGGGGCTTGCAAAGCTACCCCAGTACACTGCATCCTGGCTGTGGTGGATGCAAGGAGGGAACTCCCTTCCCAAGAAGAAGCACTGCTGCTGGGGTGAGGCACGGCAAGGTGCCCAGTAGTCTCAGAGACCTCACCTGTCCCTCAGAAATGAAGGTCACAGTCATGGGAGGAAGCAACGTCAGGGGTTGGAGGACCTGCAGCAGCACACTCTTCAATGAGTAGGGTAGGAATAGATGGTGTTAGAAAAAAAAAAACAACCTTATGAGACTAAATTTAAGTAATTTAAGGGAGATGATGTGGTTTCACTCATGCAGCTAATTAAAGGTTACCTCACATAGAGGAAAAATAATAGTGTAATATTTAGAGCAATAAAAATGATGACTGATTTGTTTCCAAATTGTGCCAAAGACAAATAATCCACAGAGCCAGAAAAGTTTTTCCCCCTGCTCCTCTGGGGAATCAGGACTGCAGGCAAACAGCTGCCTCCTGCCCAGGGGGCTGATGCTGGCCAGAAGCAATTAAACACTCAATTGCAGTTGGGCCTTGGTGAAGCTACATCTCTAATCAGCTGTACTGCGGCTGTCAAGGCAGCTCGATGTTCTTCACTTAGCCTTCCTCTTCATTTATTTGTGAAGGGTTTGTATGTGTTTACTTTTATTTTAAGTGGAGCTAGTGCCAGGGCTACTACATACAGCTTTTTCAGCTGCTGTCCGTTTCCCAGTCCTTTCTCTTTCTCTCCTCTTTCTTTGCTCCTGGTTAGAGAGTGGTGGAAGGTCTGGCAGAATGAGACCCTGAAGTTGACAGCACGTTGTGCATGATGGCATGATGCACCTGGCAATGCCTTTCTTTTCCTGCTCTCTTTTCCTGTCATGTGTGCCACTCAGCACAGGGGAGGAGGGTTCTTGCCATCCCTGACCAGCAGCTCTGCCAAGGAGGCCTGGAAGGTCTTCAATCCCAGCAACTTGGAGTTGAACAACATCCTTTTCCTCCTTCCTCTTTTTTCAGGATGTTTTCAGTCCCTTCTGTGACCTTAGCTGTGCCAAAGAGGAAGCACTGGAGAGCTGAAATATCCCCCAGCACAGGTTAGCCAAACTCTTCTGAGCAGCAGCGTGGACTGGCTGAGATAAACTCAGGTCCCCAGACCACATAATGAAGTCTTCATTTTTTAATGTATATTTTTGCATGTTACAGAAACCAGATGTATTCACAGGCTCACAGATCAGCTGAACATGGAAGGCACCTGCAGATGCCATCCCATCCAATTTCCCTGCTCAAGCAGTGTCAGCTAGAGCCAGCTGCCCAGGACCACATCCACTTAGTGTTTTAAGTACTTCTATGGGTGGAAACACCACAGACAGTTTCAGCAACCTATTCCAGCATTAGATAGCCTCCACAGTAAAAAATAGTTTTTATTATGTTTAAGCTGAATTTCCTGTATTTCAGTGTGTGCTTGTCCTGTCACTTCATACCACTGAAAAGAGCCTGGCTCCCTACCATCAGGTACTTGTATACTTTTATGTGGTTTTTTCAATACCCTGTGTGTTTAAAGGAAAAATGAAAGCAGACTTTTGTAACTGAAGCAAGAATTGAGCCAAATAACACATAAAGAAAGAGAGGCAAACTGCCAGGAAAGCAAAAGTGGAATGCAAAGCTACATGGCAAAATACATAGTAAGATTGTCTGTCTGCATATAAGAGCATCAAGATTTCCTGTCAGATGCTACCAAACTTACTCAGATCCCGTATTTGCATACGTCCTAAAGTGTGTATTTCAGTCAGTGTAAAAAGGATTTTCACTGGCCTAACACCACCTTAACCCCCCCCACACACTACATTCCAAAATCTTGCACTGCTGCAAAGCACATCTGAAACTTCAAAATGAGAAGGTGCTAGAGGTTTCCAGACGGGGTAGAGAGGAGCTGCCTCACCATGGCTGCACAGCCCCCTGCTCGCGGCTCTTCCACAGCAGCATCAGTTCAAAACACCCACCTGGCGAAGGCCACTGTCCTGCTGGACAAAGCCTGGTGACACATAAGCAGCAGCAGCAGCAGAAACAGCCTCTTGCTGTGGAAAATATTGGACAGCCCTAAGCACAAGCGCACATTTACCCACATCCTACCATGCCATTAGTACAGGTAATGTTACCGCAATTAAAACCCACGCATTTTCCAAGAAACCACAGTTAACCCTACTGTTAGTAGAATAGCATATCAGAATACATCTATGTGGTAAGACCTGGTGAATAACAATGTTTTTAGTGGTAAGTACTTCATGTAATACTCTATTTTGAAGGGCTTTGTACATTAAGGAATTTTCCTTCTTAATAGTTCCATTTAATTTCTTAGTTTTCATTTAATTCAATGTGAAGTAGTAGTATGCACAAGCCAGAATCAGGTGCTTTTATTATCCTCTGGGTAAAGGATTACAATAAAAAAAATCACAAAATCTCACTGAATGCCATTTGGAATTTTTTGGACCATTTTGAACGTGCCTTCATAGCTACGTCCACCACATTACTACTTGATGAACTTCTGGTGTATTTACCATCAGTTAAAGGACATTTCTGTAGGATGTAGGAATATCAAGTATGACCAGCCCCTCTGGATGGTGGACACTGCTGGACAGTACCATGCTCTGAGTCTCAGACCTCTCCTCTCAGTGGTTCTTTACCCCTTACTAAAGCGTAAACTGTCATAAACTGAAAGGACTTCTAGAAATTTTAGCTGCAAAACCCCATACACTTGCTAGGCTAATCTAATCTAATCTAATCTAATCTAATCTAATCTAATCTAATCTGTGTATATTTTGGATGATGAAGAGAAATAATGTAATCTATAATACAAAATGAAACTCCAGGGGAGACTGAGGTTATGGGGGCTTCTGATTTTCTTGGTCATCCATTACTACTTTTGCATTTGGGGAAAAAAAGCTTTACAGACAATTTCATATTTGTTGGTAACTTATAAAAGAAAAATATTTGAAGGTGAGCCTAATCACAGAGGCTTTGGGTTTCTGCTTTATACAGAGGTAAAACCCCTTCAGCTGGCAGGGTTCTGAACAGAAGGGCAAATATCCACCATGTGTGGGAGGCCTTAAAAGCACCATGGATAATAAATGCCAGTCAAGCAGGTATTTTTTTAAAAGTATAAAATAATTATTCTGTCTAAAGCTTTCTATTTCCTCAAAAATTTTACAAGGAAGAGATGGAAACTAATATTTCTACTTTTATGTCCAACTTTCTTACAGACTCTCTTTTTTTTGGTTAGAGATAAAACCATTCTTTTAGGAATGCAGTTTCTGCCTTTTTATGAACATGCAAAATGACTTTATTATAATAAGGCATTATTCTGCTTGTATCATCTATTGACATCTCTGAAGTCTTTTAAGATCCGTGGATGAAAGGTAGTATGCAAGTGCCAAGTACATCATAAATTATTAAATATTTCTTCAAAATATGCTTGCTCAGTCTGCATTTCATCTACTGATGCCAGATTTCAGAATGAGCTATACAAAAGGCCTTTATGAAACCTTGCCCTCCTTAGCATCCTGCCTGTGCTGTGCAGGATCAGGCAGAAACAGAACGAATCAGAACACATGCTGTTTTCTGCAAGGAATTGCACACTTCCTGGGCAACCTGACACCACACCTGAGAAAAAGAAGAAAAGAAAAGAAAAGAAAAGAAAAGAAAAGAAAAGAAAAGAAAAGAAAAGAAAAGAAAAGAAAAGAAAAGAAAAGAAAAGAAAAGAAAAGAAAAGAAAAGAAAAGAGAAAAGGGAAAGGAAAGAAAAGAAAAGAAAAGAAAAGAGAAAAGAGAAAGAGTTGATTGTTTACAATTACTCCATTTGAGTCTGTGTGTGCCCCTGCAAGGCAGGGTTCCTGAAGGCAGGGAGGTTAAGAGCAAGCACCAGCCGTGTGCAGCCCTGCCCCGCCGCTCTGAACAGCCGTGCCTGGGTAATGAAAATTATGCTGCTGCTGCTGGGCATTTAAGTTCTATATGAACAAGCTGTCAGTCCAAGATCTAAAACTTATTCAGTTATTCAAACTAATTCAATTTCATCACCTAGCTCTGACACCCCCGGCACTTGCTGCAGACCATTTTAATGGGAAGTGATATGTAAGTGCAAACACCTGGGAGGCAGACAGCAGGGGGATTTTTCTGATACAACAGTCATCACCATGGTTGTTAACAGCAGTGGCATTTATGTGATCCTAATTATGCTGTAAGTATAAGACAGACAAGGAGGGCTCACACTGCTCTTCCTGCTCTGCTCTCACACTGTCTGCAGGCTCCTGGTGCAGACTATTGTGACTTTTAGCAGACCCAACACAACCACATGCCATATTTCTATTCACATTCTTTCTGAGAGTCTTAAGAGCATGAAAAGAAGCGTTGCTTTGAGACCAAGTTGTGGTTTATGCTAAGATTCCTACCTTTAAGGTCCTTTCAACCCAGGCCATTCTACCTTTCAACAATTTTCAAACACCACCAAACACCAAATTCTAGACACGGATGTTTTTGTTCCGAAACAATATCGCATTAATTGTGCATGAAGACAAATTACAAACTGGATCCCTGGCAGATCCTAAAGCATGCTTAATAATGGGGCTAGATATCCAGCAGGATTCTCACAGGACTAAGTCTTGGGCCAACCTTATTTAATATGTTTTCAATCAGTATTCCAAAAGATTATAGAAGATCTTCAGCGAGATGTCTGAAGATGCTGCACTGGTCACCCAGCACTGAACAGTGAGCAGGACAGGCTTGTGGCTGCCAAATGAACTGAGCTGAATGCCACACCTCAGTGGTTTTTTAGGCTTTCAGGGATTTACCATGCTAACTGGGTAATTCAGGTAGGATGCAGGGTAAGGTTGGCTCCCACACGCCATACGGGCTCAATCTGCACCTCAGCTTGAAGGGACATAGTGAGAGCTGTGTCTCAGTAGAAAAACACAGAAGTCATGGTCAGTGCATGCAGAGGAGGAAGTGGGGTTTTTTATTCAGTTCGAGAGACAGGGACGACTGAGAGGTGTTATAAAGAATGATTTATTGGACAATCAGTATCAACAAAGGTGTTACATGAACGCCATCATGTCAGAAGCTAATTCTAGTTACAAGGCCTTTTAAGCATTTTTTAGCCAATCAAATATTTCCACGAAGCTTACTAATAACTTTTACACCAATCATCAACTACTTTGTTTTACACAGCTCTACCACAATGCATCTTTTCTTATCCGATCATATAATGCCACACAAACTCATATTGATACATCTTAAGTTTCTCACTAACTCTATAATAAGTTCTATTATTAAACTTTAACGTCTTCTGCTATCTTACTAAACATACTTTTTCGTTAACATAAAACATATTTTGCTTACTTAAGGCATATTTCTACTTAAACAATAAACCTACATTTTACTTCTTGTCTGTGTAACTTTTACTGCGACTCCCTGAGCCTTGCCCAAGGTCTTAAGTCAAACACTGTATCCATCTCTATCTCTGAGCCTGCATGCACAGGGCTCTGAGAATTCTCTGTAGCTCCAATTCCGACAGTTTTTGACCTTGTTGAAGTACACAGTACAGCTACCAGGGATTACTACAGCAGTGTCCCAACCCCTCTGCACCGAGCAAAGCCTGGTCTGCAGGCTATTTGGCTGCTGGGTTGGCCTTAGGGGTGTGAAGTGGCTCAGCCTCCCCAGCACCTTCCTTCATCTGAAGGATGAGCAGGGAGGCCACCAGACAACTTAATAATCTGTGATTTACCAGGGGCCATGCTGAGATCACCTAATGATCAAGAATTGAAACGTGCAGGGCTTTGCTGAGATAATGTAGCTTGTATTGAAGCTGAACCCACCAAGGTCAGAAATCCAAGGAGGTGCAAGGCAAAACAGAGATAAATGATTTAGTTCAATGCTATTAGTGATTTAGTTTAATGCTATTCCGTTAGCTGCCAAGTCAAAAGCAACGCTTGCTTTCCCTGCCCTAGCCTTGCCCCCAAGCTGAGTCTTTGCAGCCATGGCACCAAACAGAAAACCAGCTTTCAATGAGGTTTATGCAGTCAAATTGTTTTTTTAAATAAAGTGATAGTTTTCAGCAACTTGTAAAGCTATTCTTCATTTGCAAGTCACAACAACCTTTGTCATTAAAAGGGTTGTTGTTGATATTTTTCTTTTTATTATGATTTATTTATGGAAAACTTTACATTTCACAAACTTTACATGAAGCTTCTTCAGCCACACAGGCTAATTGTGTCAGCTCATGTAAAACAAGGCAGACTCAGCCTTTTCTTTGGACAGGAGGGCTCCTCAAAAAACAGAAAGCTGCAGGTCCAGTCCTCAGCTGTGGCAGCAGTGCCAGCCAAAAGGACTGGGACTGTACCAGGTCATTTCAAACCCAAAGGAATCATGTTATTCATATTTCCCCTTCCCAAAACATGCAGCTGGAAAAAAAAAAAGGAAAAAATATCGTCCTTTAGAAGGCTTTTTGACAGCACTGATTAACAGGTCAACCTTGGACTTGTTTCATCACAAGAAAACAAGGCATTAATGGCACTCTAATGCAAACACCAGTTTGTTCTACTTTCATCACACAGAAAAATTGTTTCCTCCGCAGTAAACCATGCCAAGAGGATCCCAGTGTGGGACAGATGTGCCCTTCGAACACACTGAACATTTTGTGGGGTGGACAGCACCTCTATATGTAGAACAGTAGGCAAAAGTGCTCTTGACTTTATCTTGTAACACACATGAGTACAAAGAGTGTCATGGTCAAAAGAATAAATACTGAAGGTCCCTCAACAGGAATTTTCCTTATGAAAAATTGCCTTTTTTTGGCATTTGTTGTGTATCTCAAATAAACCAGTTATCAGAACAGAAAAAAATATTCCTACTTGTTCTCAAATCAACAGTATTTTAACTTACCATTAACATCTTGTAGAGGTGCAAAAAAAGACAAAAACAACCTATAAACTTGACTGTGGGCCTTGTTCCTTTTGCTTTTCAGAGGTAAAACCCATAAATATCTAAAATATACTTAGATTCCTTTTCCAGACTCCCTGAAAACAGTACAATTGATGTCAATTTTGATATAATTTTCTCACATTAAAGGACTTTGCTTAGGTCTTTTTGAATGATTGTGTTCATACTGTGCTGGTTGTGGCTGGGCTAGAGGTAATTTTCTTCACAAGTGGCTGGTATGGGGCTGTGTTTTGGATTTGTGCTGAACACAGGGCTGATAACACAGAGACGTTTTTGTTGTTACTGAGCAGGGCTTACACAGAGCCAATGCCTTTTCTGGTTCTGTGATTCCACTCTGGGGAGTGTGTTGGGGGTGACTGGGAGACTGTGAGGAGACAGCTGGGACAGGTGACCTCAACTGACCAAAGGGATACTCCAGACTATGTGGCATCCTGCTTAGAACACAAAGTGGGGGGAAGAAGGAGGAAGGGGAAGAACATTTGAAGTGATGCTGTTTGTCTTCCCATGTCACTGTTTACTGTGATGGAGCACTGGTCTCCTGGAGATGGTTGAACACTTCCCTGCCCTTTGGGGAGCAGTCCATTAATTCTTTGTTTTGTTTTGTTTTGTTTTTGTGCCCAGCTTTTGCTTTCCCTATGAAACCGTTTTTATCTCAAGTGTTTAGAAAGACAGTTACAAGTGTTACAGTTGAAGAGTTTTCTAAACTTTTAGATTTCTGAAATAGCCAGATTTCAGAATCTCTCTTCCTGAGCCTGCTGGTGGGGGAGTGAATAAGCAGCTGTGTGAGACTTGGCTGCTGGCTGGGGTTAAACCTCGACACACGTAATAGAAAGAATAAGCATCACCAAATAATTATCCTATTATTACTCAACATATAAATTGCAGTAGGGCATGAAGGACCTTATAACACAAACCTCAGCCCTTAAGAAATGCAAAGCATACAAACCATGAATGATTCCTAGCACGTGAACCCTTGGGAATGCCACAGTGAAGTGGAGGCTACCCAGGCAGAGGAGGATGGGGTCCCAGCAGTCTCCTAGCTGTTTCTTTTTTTTTCCCAAGCCTTTGCACATTGGGAGAAAATACCTATAACCTGATTATTCAGAGGACAGATATGAGGGACATAAGGCACTATGGCTTTTTGCCCCCATCCAGCCCTCAGAGACAGCCTTGAACTTAGACAGTGTTATACACTGGAGCAAGGCAAATTAAACACAAAGGCAAATATATGCTGGTGCAAGGCGAATTAATGTAGGATCAATTTGAAAACAACAATCTCTCTTTATCAGTATGTCTATAGTTGAAGAGAAAAATCCAAGGTTTAGATTTTAGGCTGTTTTGGGGAAGGAACACAAAAACCCAGTTGTGAACACATCTGGTTTTGCCTGATCTCTCAGTAAAGGAGGAATATGGGTAGGGATAGCTGGTAACAGCCAAGCTCCATTTACAGTGGCAGCAGGTCACACTCACATGATACTTTACGGAGAGGGCAAGGTCTGGTGCTAGCTGTAAATGGGGAGTGCAGCATGTGGGAAGCAATTCAATTGACAGGCAAGGACCCAAAAGGTCACGTAATAGGGTTCAAAGTCTGTTTAACCACGCACAGCTCTAAAGCATGAGGTAGGTGAGGCACAGCTCTCCGCATCAAATCACTCTGCAAGGGCTAAATCGCTGGAAAAGCAAAGCCCACCTCACAGCAGCCGTGTTGTTAATGGGTGCATCCCTGTGCATCCCCCCACCACCCACCTCACATCCCCCCATCTCCATCCCACAGGCCAGGGGGGAGGCAGAGAGCAGGCATAGACAGCTGTGGCCAGACCAATATGAAAATCTGGGGGTTTACGTGGTTCTTGTAACCAGATCTCTCGTCCCCGGAGGGTCTGAATGCACTTCTCCTGTGAGCGTTTTGCCACCTGCCTGGACAGGCCTGGAGCCTGTGCTCTCCCTGCAGGAGGGAAGCACTTTGTATGGCTGCTCACCGAGAGCACTGCCAGCATGGCAGAAGTTGGGGGGCTGCAGAGCCACTGAGCTCGTGAGAAGGCTCATCATCTGTCTTCTGGGGTGTCTTAGTGTAAGGAGGAAAAACAAAGCAGGAGACAGCCAAGAACAGGATGTCTTCCTGGTGGCAGTGT
This sequence comes from Tichodroma muraria, assembly GCA_013390105.1. Lineage (NCBI taxonomy): Eukaryota > Metazoa > Chordata > Aves > Passeriformes > Sittidae > Tichodroma > Tichodroma muraria. Next base: position 24,736 of record WAAG01044023.1, read on the forward strand.
TCAAAGCCCCATGGCATGAGCAGTGGCTCCTACAAAGCCTGTAATGCCAGAATACCATCCTCTCCTGTCCTTGGGAACCCAAGAACAGGGCACAGGTCAAGAGAAAGCTACTGTGCCTAAATCCCACCAGACTATCTCACCCACCCTGCTGGCTGGAAAGTTACAAGGCATTTTTCATCCATTCAGAGGGATTATTTGAAGGGTAAATACTTGAGGGACTCTAGGCTTGGGAGAACAGAAAGTATTTGTCTAAGCTTATTTCAGGGAAAATAATATATTTCCTGCACAGTTAAATGTGAATGCAGAAAGTTTTAACCTATAAAAGTACATAAACAAACCACATAACATAAGCAGTTCAAAGATTTCTTATTTACTTAGAAGCAGAAAGACATGACACCAAAAACCTAGGGGATAGAGAGCTTTAAAAAGGCACATTTTAAACAACGCTTAACCTAGCCCTGAAATACTTCAGCCCACATTCAGTTAAAAGTTCAAGAAAGAAAAAAGTACTAATTCCTTTGAAAACTTCCATGAAACAACCCTACTTGTATTCACAAATATCTTGAATTAGTTCTTTGTTAAATTGAGAGTCTTTCCTGTTAGACCAATATTAAGCATCAGAGAGGAATTATCCACTCTTTTGTTTTATAAAACAGGGTATTTGCCAAATGCTGTTCCATTTAGCAGGCTTAATTTTATTTCATCATATGATTTCATTTGTCTTTTCAGATTGATTCAAATAAGCCTTAGGTAACCTAGATATTTTTTTAAAATAGAATAGTCATTATTTGAGCTGTAGAAATTACTTTCTTTGGTCTTTTGCAGTTCCATATATGGTTCAGGACTCACGTGCATGATTTATATGCATGCATAGCTACTCCTAACACTGGCTTGAGTGTTCCTCTGTCTTTGCAACTTGAGCTGCTGCAGGCAGTCACCTGATAAGCTGTTAGAAACCAGAGCAAAGAGGCCAGGGTGAGTAATGCTCTTTTGCAGACAACTCCCAGCAATGAGACTGTACCTTGGAGGTAGGAGGGACTCAGCAGGGGAAGATTTTCTGCCCTACATTGCACCTTTTTTAATATCCTGCTCTGCACTGAAGTCTCTTCTGCTCCTTCCCCTGGATGGATGGTGTTGTGGGTTGACTGCTTGCAACCTGGCTGCAGCCCAGGACTCCAGGCAGTTTTGATCCTCTACAGCCTAAAGGAGAAACCCTAGTAACTGGTGAAATCCTTCTGGAGCACGAGTTCCTTTATGAAGATTAAATACATTTACATGCCTGATTGACTCCCCATCTCTTTTCAAATCTGAACTGAAAACATGTATCCCCACTCACTCAGATAGTATTTACTGTTCTGCTTTACAACTGCATTGTTGGACAGTACAGAAATCTGTAATTGTAGTTTGCACAGAAGATCATACATAAAATAAATTAGAAATATATATCACCCTAGGGGACTATATTAAAGATGAGCACATAAAATATAGTTACAAACATGCTCTGCCAACTCTCCTGGGGTATCATTGGTCTTTGTCAGAAGCAACATCTTGGACTCTGGAGTATGTGTGGGCGTGGTGAGCACATCACAAAGGTGCAAAAGGCTGGGCCTAGGCTTGAGAGGTAACACCAGTTATGACTTGTCTGCAGGTAGGAGGACCATCTTCTGTTTTTTTCACCAGAAGGGCACTGTTGGGACCATACTCCCCATTCGCCCCTATGCAGGACTGACCACAGCTAAGCATGAACATATATATCTACCATGTACTATACAGTTGAAGAGCAGCTGTGTGAGACCTTCAGCAACCACAGGAAGTGAAAAATTATTAGGAAAAAAGGTGGGTTTTAGTTAAAGAAAAAGCTGGAGTGGTTAAATACCCAGATACTCTGTTTCCCTTAGGGTTGTACTTCATGAATATTCCAGTCTCATACTAATGTATATGAAACTTCTGTAAACATCTATTATACGCCAGAAACAATATTTTCACAATTCAGCCTACACAAGTTTAGATATATCTAATCTGGTATCCAGCAACAGCTTCCAATAGCCTAACATTAGATAATTGAAGGGTTTCTCTCCTTGTGATACCCAGTCACTTCATGATCCTTTAAACAGACTGAATCATAACAGCAGCTTTTGAGTCGGGGAGATGCTACCCCATTATAAGGCCAGGGGACAGAGCCAGGAAGAAGCTGAAAGGCAGGGTGGTGGTGGAGGCAGGACCAAAACCTATCACCATCTTTTCCAGCTAACGACAAAATCTGCTGAGCTTGCAGAGGCTGGCAGGGCCCAGCAGGATGTGCTGCCCCAAGCGTGCATTAGCTAATGCAGACAGCGTAATTTGGCACACCTCTGCTGCCTTCAGCAGCACTCCGTCAGCCTACACCCACTGAGCCCCTTGGTCCTGAGTCTAAAAAGTATATATTTCACCCACCTTTGATAGTTCTGGTAACAAAATACTGTAAAGTGCATTGCTGGAACCAAATCTGCCCCAGCAGGACACCGGACTGGAAAACCTAAGATTTCTTTCTGTCTCTCTGATAACTACTCTCCGTCACAAACACAGTAACATACCAGCAAATGCTTTTTGCTACCTATGCATTTCTCTGAAGGACAGAAGCGTTTTGCAATTCATTTCTGTTGCTACTATTCATTATGCTGCTCAATTACATTAAGTGCCCTAATTACTTATTTACAAAGGTTTAGTAACAGCTGTACTTTTTACCTGACTTATATACTAAGCCTGGAGGCAACAAACACTTTTCTGCATTCATCTCCTGCAGAAGTAGCTTTCAATAGCCCTTTGTTTCCCACAAAGCATCGGGTCAGCAGAGTTTTAGAAGGAAGCGTGACTTTCAGCTGACAGTGAGCCCAGAGCCTGGGAGGCCTGGTGTTTTCCTGACTAATCTCGCTGTGGTCTGTACATTTCTGCCCGTGAAGGCAGAAGGCCAGGTGGCCTGGCCTGTGTTCCCACCAATGGCATGCACAGACTGGGGGATGTGATCTCCTCAAGGTATCCACAGAGGACAACAGGCTGTGAGGGGTGCTGTGTGCCAGAGCCACCTCTGGTGGACGCCTTCGTGATAACACCAACGCTGGGGCGCTGGAGATCCCACCAGCCCTGTGAACTGGCAGCTGGCCCCACAGCCTCACCTGTCCTCCTCTCTGGTTCTGTGGTTCTTCCATTCTCTGTATGGTTTACAGAATCACAGAACAGGCAGAGTTGGAAGGGACCACAGAGGGTCATCTGGTCCGACGTCCCTGCTCAGGAAGGATGATCCCAGAGTATATGGCACAGGATTGTGTCTATACAGTTCTTGAGTATATCCAGAGAGGGAAATTCCATGGCCTCTCTGGGCAATGTGTGGTCATTTGCACAGTAAATTTTTCCTCATATTCAGGCAGAACTTCCTCTGCATCATTTTCTGCCCCTTGCCTCTTGTCCTGCTGCTGGGCACCATCAAGCAGAGCCTGGTCTATCCTCATGGCACCCTCCTGGCAGATACTTAGGGTACTGACTGGGTCTCCTCTGTTTTCACATCTTGAGACCGAACAGGCTCAACTCTCCCAGGCTTTCCTGGTGAGTTAGACCAACATAGCAGCTCTCTGCTGGACCTGTTCTAGGATCTCCACATCTCTCTTGGCAACAATCAAGAATTTCTTGCCTGTCCAAAAACATCAAGTGCAGCCCCTTTACCATAACTTGTTTGGGATTCAAGGTCATCCTATCTCCAGCTGGAATTTTCTTCTCTGGCTAAAGAAGCAGTTGGTCCAAATTTTTTTCAAGTTTTCTAGTCTACTGTACTACTCCCACTGTCCTCTTGGCTTTAATCAAGTAAGATACCCTCTTTTTGAGATGCAGTATCCAAAATTGGACCTAGTAATTTCAGGAACTTTTTTTCTGTGTGAAGCAGAAAATGTGTATCATGTCTCCTTCCCACCTCACAGTCCCATTCACGTGCTGTAGGCAGGTGGGTTGTCATTAATACTGTATCTATGTACTGCCATCTATTTCCATTGAAATCTATATTTTCACCCACCTTAGATTCACCCCGATTGAGTTACATCCCAGTTTTTTTTCAGACGATATCTCTTCTGTCAACATTATGTGGAATGTTAATCCAGACTTTCAACCTCCTTGCAGCAGCACTGATAAGCATGATCCCTACTCCAATATTCAGGTAATCAGTGAATTACTGAATAATCCCAGTGCTCAGAGCTGCTGAAGAGGTGGCTTGGCAGATGCGAGATTGCTTCTGCTGCTCTGTGTCCCCAGATCCACCCAGCATCAAGGCTGAACTTCTATTCCCAACACACACAGAGTTTTCATCCAAATGGGAAGCATGCATGTGGCCTGGTTGCGGTTCTCCTCTGCCCTCAGTCAGCGGCCTTAGGCAGTCTCTGCAGTAGCTGGCCCTAGATCCCCAGCCTCCCTGGCTGTCTTACAAGCCCCAGCCCTGCTGCAGCTCCTATTCAGAGCTTCTCATGCACAAAAACACACAGACAAACACACAAACAAGTCCCCAAGGGAAACTGCACACGGCATGTCCTTCCCAGGTGCCAGGATCCTAGTTGGGCAGGTGAACTCTTGACCATGGGCTGACTCCCACAGCTGGCACTGAAAACACACACATGCACATGCATGCAGAAGAGTCAATCAGCTCTGAAAGGTACACTTGCTATTCCTGTTCACATACATCTGTCCCCTTTTATCCCTTATTCCCTCTTTCCACAGACTTGCTCCTTCTCAATCATCCTTGATCCCTCTTCCTCTCTCTCTGATTCTTCTCCAGTCATAAAGCCTGCCAGTCCTCACAGCCACCCTATGAACATCCCAGAGTAGGTGTTGTACAGACTCTAGGTGTCATTTCCCAGCATTCCATCAGCTCTGGGCAGTGACTCCTAAAGCCTGTTGAGTGCTGCAGGGATCCTCTCCCACCTACTCCGCAGAGTCTCACCTGTACCCTGGGTCCATCACTTATTTTTGTGACTATCATTTCATACACTCCACAGCAGACCACGATTTTAGCTTGCCAATGACAACTTCTAGGTGCACTAGCAGATAATACATGCACTGAGAGATCCTTCTGAAAGGAAAATTATACAGATACATTCCTCAGATCAAACTACGAGCACTGCTCTGCCAAAGCCAGTGCAGTTTTGATGTTTACCTCATGACTAACAAAATCTACTCATCAGCTGCTCGTATAGTGACTGGAGCCTCATGTGGGCCCACAAATATCCCCAGGGACAGCCAAACAAGAGGGCAGACATTCCTACAGCAAGGATCTCCTGTGCAGGGCTTGGTGCAAGGCACAGGCATAACATCCAGGCACAAGTGGAAATTCCTGCCAGGTTTGATTTTTCTGAGGCTGTCAACCCAGGAAACTCACTGTTTCTGCCTTGGGGAGAGCTCCTGTGGCCAAGGAATTCCTTGACAGGGTATGGATGCGCATACACAGACATGGAGAGCTGCCAAAGCCTTCCTAGGTACCACACTCAGGGAGAAACATTCCTCCCTCCTGAAAGCTGATAACGTGAAGGGGAGCAAGCAAAAGCCACAGAAAGGGGAGAGGGACACTTGCTGCTGCATCACAGTATGGATTTGGCAGCACTTTGCTGGATGACAGCTCACTGTCCAATTACTTTCATACCATCTTTAAATCATGCTTCATGAACAGAGAAACATTAAATCACAACATTCAGAACAATTAAATACACCTTCAGAATAGATGGGATAGTTTGTTATTTTGAAGGCATAGGTAAAGACAAAAAGGAAATCTACGCTTATGATTCATCTAGTAAAAATATGTAAGGTCTCTGTGTTTCTCCCTCCCTTTTGGCCTTTCTCCAGAGCTGGCTGGAGAGCACCTAAGCATGGTAAAACACAGGAAACTCTACAGTCAATCTCTTCCAAGGGAGTCTAACCTTCCTTTTGATACAACTGTGCCTCTTTTCCTCCTCCCTGTGATGTGTTCCTGAGGTAGTCCTGCCACCCTTTAATCAAAACAAATATTTTTCACCTTCTCAGAGGAACAAACAAGGTTTTACAACGCCAAGCATTGTCTTGTGGGCTTGGTCAGCTAATCAGCTACTCATTTAGTTAAAGAAGAGGGCACACCCTGACCTCCAAAGCATTCACCTCTCCAAATGCAGTGCCTCTCCCCACTTGCACCTAAAATTTGAAACTAGTCCATATGTCCACTGATGCACTCAAACTTCAGTATCCATGTGGGATATACACATATAGCCCAGTGCTGGCTTGTAGCCACCCACAGTGGCTGTCAGCCACTTGACAGAGTGAGCTTACCTTCCCACAGCAGCTTTCTCTGCAACACAGCACAAACACGCAAGAAGCTCAAAGTGCTGGAAAGTCCCTTTCTTGTAGCTTCACTGGGTAAAACTTGGAGGACAGAGACGAAATTGCTGGAGGGGAGGAACTAGAGGCAGCAGAATGATCATCCTTCACACACATGGTGAGAGTGCTGACTGCAGTTCTCACATCTCTGTAAATATTGCTCTAAACAGAAAGTCAGTTTACTTCCACAAGATTAGTCTGTTTTGATGTTATTACTCAGCATGTGGCAGGTGAACTGAGAGTACAGATCCTCCAGTGATGTGTTTGTAACATTCTCTAGAACAATAGCACGTTATTGGGAGGGTAGAACTGGGGAGTGTGGAAAAAAATGGCATGAAGTGTGACACCTAAAAATCACAAAAATATTAAGATATGTTAGAAATTACAGTGCTGATTTTAATATAAATTTACTGAAACTGCCATTATTTCAATATGTGGTTTTGTGCTTCAAAGAGGATTTGATTGGCAAAAGTATTACTTAGGGATGTATTTACACCCTGCAAACAGAGTGAAGCAAATTAAGACCTATCCAAACGGTAATGCATTTAAATGAAAAGATACCTTCTCCACTATCCATCCATGCATACCAAAGTGAACATCACCAGCTAGCAAAATCCTTTAAATTGTATACATTTTACTTGCTGAAAATAAATCCATGCTAATGGACAGAATGGCATACACCTGATGTGTCACGTAACCAGCTTAGTACAAAAATAGGTATCAACAGAATTCTAATTCATACATGATGCTACAGAAAATGCTAATTTGAGAAATGTCTGATACCAGATTACAACATACTTAAAGGGGTTTTGCTTCAACATGCACTAGAAATGTGAAAAATTCAGAGCAAACTGGCAACATGTTTGATTTCTTTTTCAGAAATCTCTAGAGCTCTGTCATCTTGCTACAATTAATTCCAAATTCAGAAAGAGATTAATATGGTGTGCTAGGTAATAATTGGATGCCATGTCTGACTACCATGTGACACGAGAGAGACAATGTCATACATCCATTTGAGGTATTCTAGTTTCATTCCTCTGTTGTGACAGGGGAGCACAGAAAAAGTATCATGGGGTGGTGGGTTGTCTTGTTTTATACCACCAGAAAACTGAAAAAGAAATTAGAAATATTTTTGCCTTCTCATCATCAACAGTGACAGCTTAAGGAAAAGAAGAGCAACTCCTCCAGAAGCTCCTCCGCCATTACTCCCTCGTGTTGGTAGGCTCACATATGGACAGATTCAGATCTCACTCATGCTGCATGAAACACTCTTACATTCTTGAATAATTTAGAAAAATACATAGACGTGTTTGATTTTCTCTGTAATTATTCAATGCTGATGTTATCCCTTCCAGAAATCTCAGAAATGTTGGCAATACATACTGGGAGTCCAGGCGATGCAGAAATATTTAAATAAAGGAATTGGCCCAAAGAAGTTGCTCATACTTTCTTTATACAAATTGCCTGCATCCATCGTGGGTGGAAAACACCCTGGATATGCATAACAAAGCAGTCAACAGATTTAGCTGGCCTGATTGGCACTGAGATGGCAAATCACTGCAGGTCTTGGCAGTATAACAGAAGTCATTAGGAAATGGAAGAAACAGAAAGGAAACTATTTTCCAGCCTGTCCACCATAAGCAACCACTTTCCTCAGAGCAGACACGTAGCTCAGCCTTTCTTGCTTTCATTTTACCTTGGGGAAACAGACCACAAGCACAGCAGTAAGAATTTCTGGTCCCTGGAGCACTGGGAGGACAAGCTGGGCAACAAGGAACTGCAGGGCATTGCTTCTGTCTCTCTTGAGCCTCCTATACTCTAATGTTACAGACTGTGCTTCACGTACTGTGCTGCTGCTGTGGGAAGGATTGCTATTGATCATCTCCAGCTCACATGCAAAAATCCGTATTATTATTTTGTTGAGTGTCTCCAGGGAGGGAAGTGGCACGAGGAACAGATGGTAAGGGGCTAGCAGCTTTCTGAAAATCAAAAGTGACAGTTTTGCATGTCGAAAATGCTTAGTGAGATTTCTAGCCTCCACATCTCCCACAAACGCATACTGTTCCAATTGCTGGACAGGAGTCTTGTGTGCAAAGTGAACCCAGAGATCTGTGGGTGACAGCCTCTGGCTCCTGCCTGAATGAGGGAAACAAAGCAAGCCTGTGGCCTCCATCAGCTCTCTGCACTGAAATGATTTGAGGAAATTCCTCCCCTGGGGGCAATTGTGCACAATTAGCTCAGAATCTCTGGGAATTGTTCCAGTGGAATTGATTCCCAATAGGCCCCACCGCTCATCAGTGCTGGGCAGTGCAGCAGAGGGAGTCCTGCCAAGAATGCATGTGCAGGGATCTCTCCATACATATTCATCCCCGGCCCTGCCCGTTCCTGCACTCACCTTGCTAAGAGTTGTGTACATTTGAAATCAACTCTGCTGCAAGTTGAGCACAAGAGATTGAAGCATTTCCTTTGCATTCAAGGGCAGTACAAAATCCATATGGCCTGTTGGTCACCAACTGTGCCTGAAGGAGCCACTCACTGCTGAACACCTTAACAAGGATGCTCCTTCTGACCACCCACCCCCCTCCATCCAGACTTGGCCATGCTGTGGAATGACTCCTGGCCCTGCTCATCCCCACCTCCAATGTGGACGCCACTACTTTCCACCAGCTAAGATGGTTGAGGGTCGTTGTCACCTTCCTCCAGCCGACCAGCCCTGTCCCTGCCCCTGTCCTGTGCACTGTATCACCTGCAAACCTGTGCCCCTCCAGCTGCAAAATACTGGACACAGAGTGGTCACTCTACCCCTGCCTCAGTTGTTGCATTCACAGGGAGCTAATGACCCTATGTTCTTTTCCAGAAAACCAGCTTTGGAGACATAATCCTGAAAAGGTGTCCCTCAACAGCAGAAATGTGCCTACTTTTTCTTTGCGACCTGCCTGCTTATATATCCTCCCACTTCATAAAATATGGAACTGTGACTGCAACCACTGGTGTCTGTCAAGATTATGTGATTACACTAACTACCTAATACATGTATTTCTTTACATAACAGCTAAGCAGATGCTTCACACCCCAGCAAGCATTCAGCAGAGATGAGGATCTTAACATCAACACAGATTAAAACCAGAGTACCACTGAAAAACATCTCACAATTTGTGCAACTCAGACAGTTTCAATAGAAATTATCTCTGGCCCATAAAATAGAGAGAATTTGTGAAGTTATTAGCAGAGACAAGGGAGACGAGGCACAAAAAGAGAAAGAGGAACAAACACCAGTGCCGACTAAATGGGGCAGGAGAGCTGAGACAGAGCACAGATGTGTTTTCAAGGGCACTGAGTGTGCTCCAGCAGTACAGGCAAGCAGTTCTTGCCTTTTCCCACAATGAGCTGCTATCTGCAGGGAAAAACATAACACAACAAAGCAGGCATAAGTGTACAGCTCCTATTCAGTGCCAAAGCTGGTTATCAGCAACGAGGCCCCATATCCCACAGAGTACTTGTAAATTTACTGTCGGCTTTTTGTGATGTGCAGATAGGTTCATTGTGTGGTTATCTCTGTGGTAAAGACTGCCAGGGATTTGGGGGCTTTATGGTATTGACTAAGGCCATGAAAATAAAGTAAAAATAAAGGGCCTGGGACTGAAAATATTAACCCTTTATGAACCAGGGAGACCACTTTTTCTTCCTGAGTAGGTTCTAGCGCAGGAGAAAAACATGATCCATTAGGAGGAATTAATTTACATAATGCAGCCAAAGGCATGAGCCTTGGACATGGTGGGGACCTGGCTGTTTCCCAGCCATGATGGTGAGATGTGTTAACACATGCCATTGGCGGTGGCTATTCAATGGATAGGATCAGTGCCATAGTGACCCAAACCTGCTGCAGATGTGACTTCCCCACTGTCCAAGCACGCCTGTTCCTTAGTCTGAAAGCACCAGTGGTAATAAATGAGAGACAGAGGCATTAAATGCTACAAAACTCATCCTAAAGACCCAATGGTTCATAAGACACCTACCACTTTCCCTGCTCCTCACCCCATTCAGGAGCACCAAGGGAGCCAGCAGTGGGGTGAAGTTCCAAACCCTCTATTACCACACCAGGACTGGGCATTCCCTGAGCCCCTGAGACAACTTGTCTTTTCCAGGGTGCCCAGCCACCCTGGCAGTGATTCCTTAAGTTTCAGCATTTATATTTTTCAGATTCTCTGCTGTCTTAGTGTGTAGTTCTGGGCTTCTTATTAAGTGTTGGCAAGCTCTCTTCACAGAGTAGGTGGACAAAACAATTCCTTTTCTAGCTTGGGACTAAGGACAACCGATACAAATTTCAGGCCCAAGAGCATAAACAACGGTAAATTGAAGAGAGAAAAACAAGGAGGATGAAGCTTCATAACCTGAAGGTATAGTTGGACAATTTGACTCTAATACACTAGTGGACGAAAACTTATCAAAGTGTGAGACCTCATGATCAGGCATGCATTTTTGTGATCATTTTGGGGTGCATCTTGGGTGTAGCCCGGCCGGACTCTTGTGCTGCCCACAGTGTATCCATTGAGGCCTTTTAATAAATACCTACTTTAACCTTTTGCTCTGCCTAGTCTCTGTTCCAGGTTAGACTCTCTAGGCATCAGTTCTGGTCACCATGAAGGGATGGTGAGGCATCAGTAGCTGCTCCTACCTCCACTTCACAGCATGGGGAGATGCTGAAATAGGACCATGGGAAATTCATGGAAGTGATGACACGCAGACAGGCACACCCCATCATTATCTTCAAAATGGAAAATGGACTTTTCTTAGCTTCAGAAGGAGTTTTTGCATATAATTTAGCAGGAAAGAGAAGAAAACATTGAAATACGTTCTTCCAACAAGCAAACTCCAGGCTTTCAACAGCCTCTGGAAAATTAAAACATCCACAGTTTTTCCCCTCACAGAGTAGTAATTTTAATTAAATAGATAGGTCACATCCTAATAAAAATATATATGTTAAAATACAATGGAGAATATCACATGTCGTGGACATCTGCAAATGGTATGATCCCACAGGCCTCCTGAAGAGGATATGCACCAAAGTTGAGAGAGGGTTGTAAAAACAGGATCTTTGGAGAAACATTCCTTTATCTGTATATTCTTTCCTAGGAAAAGAAGTACAGTTCAAAAGAGGAAAGCTTGAAGAAATCTACCCCAGTTATTAAGGAAATTGTCTTTAATGTCTAGATTTGCATTTCATTTCAGCATTTTCGTAGTACCAGCAGAAGTTCTTTGATAATGCAATTTTGTGTTAGAGGAATGACAGCTCTCTCTGAAAACACCTCCCTGAGAAGCATCTGGGCACTGGGAAAAAAAGTATTACAAAAAAGGCAGGAAAAAAGTGATTTTCCTATTGATCTGAAGTTAATGATCTGCCACAGGGGGGTACAACTTTTCAGGTGCCTACAGTCACATGTTAGAAGCTCTACCTTTGTAAGTCTGGATACTTCATCAATCGGGAAAATGTTATCTGCCATCCACAGAAAACAAATGCAAAATTTCTATAGAGCAGCCCATGTAAAAAATCTAGCTGCTAAACAAAATAAAAATGCCAGGCAGAAGAAACTGAAAATTTGGGTGAATAGGAAGAATGACATCTCAGAATTACAAAGCACTGCACAGGGAATGCGGGTGAGGGCTGTGCTTTAACGTGTGGGAGAAGGATTGCTTGGGCAATGGGGCAGGGGCACCCTCAGCTCGGTAACAGACTGTGGGGGGCACCTACAGCAACTCTTATCATGCCAAACCCTCCAGTCTTCAAACAGGGAATGAACACTTCCAGCTCTCACTTCCAGGAAAATCTGGTGCAGATATCTCTTTGGGGACTGCCTCCTTGAAAGCAAAAAACTATCAGTCCTGCCAGTCCAGTGGAAGGCTTACAACTCATTTACAAACCGTTTCTGCTCTAATGAAGGAAAACAATACATAAAGGCTGACTTGTTAAAACAATCCTTATCAGTGGTGCAGAAAGTGATAAATACAGGCAAGTGGAATCTAACCACTCATGACTGGGGCAAGCAAGATATTTTCCTATTCTTTTTGCAAATTTCCCATGAAGGGACATTTACCAGCAGGCCCCAGCTCCCTGCAAGGCAGCCTGCAGGAAAATGGAGCAGCCACATTTTCCCCAGCAGTGCCAGAATCAGCGCAGGTCCCCTGGGATCACTCTCCAGCCTGTTCGCAGTTTGATCCCACTTAACTCAAAAATCAGAGTATTTTGTTGCTAAACAGAAGACTGAAAGCTGTTATGCAAATCATTCTTATCCTAATGCACAGGCAAATGACAGAATTAGAGCAATAGGATTAGATGTTAAATTGTCAATACAACAGAAAAAAGCTGACAGTGGAGTTTTTGGTCAACCAGTCAAACATTTCAAGGAGTGACATCTTCTCTATCTGCGGAAAATTCCCCTAGAGGAGGATAATGGACTAATTAAGGCAATTAAGGGTGAAGGCATCTTGAGCTTCTCTACAAATCACAGGAAAAAAGTTGCCAAGGCATGAGCCCTCAGCTTCCCTGAGCCCACGTTGCCTGCAGCATGAAGGGGTGGCCACTTGGGCCTCACTCTGCAGGGTCCCATCCTCCCCAGCTGTGTGGATGGAGCTGTCACCCCCTGTCTTGCAAGGAGATGGCCAGCCCCAGGCTCCATGCCATGCCAGAGGGGAGCCGGTGCAGGGCTTCCCCCTGCACCATCACGGTGGAGACATCTGTGGCACTTCAGTCTGTAAGCCCAGTGAGGAGCCCCCTCTCACTCTTCTAGCCCTGCAGAAGAAACAGCAACATTTTTCTGTGGTGTTACAATCTCAGGATCATAAAACCTATGCTTGTCCCCAGCTCATCATGTAGTCCTTTCTTTCCCTTCCTGTTCTCCCTGGCTGCAGAGCAAGCCCAGTCCGCATGTTTCACCTTCAAGCAAGGAAAGATCAGTGGAAGTGTCTGATTGTTAAAGTACAGTACAAGTAGCACTAAGCTCTGATATAGCAATTTCTGTCTGAGACAATTTAGCTTTTGATCTCTGGATGCAGTTAATTGCTAGCTATGCAGACATTTGTGGAGGAAAAAGCAATCACAAGCAATTTCAGAAGCGAGATGCTTGATGCTTCACCTTGCACCTATCCTAAGAACTGAAATGGGCTTTTCTTAGTCTGGATCATGCTGCACAGAGCTGTGGATCAGCCAAAGGCAGAACATTTCAAAATGTCAAATAGATGCAAATCTACTGCTTTCCCACATGATAAAAAAACAAAATCACCATGATAAAAACAATAAGGTGTTCCATTCAATATATTCACATTAACAGCATTATTCGTGTCTTGAAAATAAAGCAATAAATCATATACAGAATAATTGGGAAAAACAGCTACATTCATTATTTATTTCGGTCTTTATTTTTTCTTCTTGTGGGCAATTCTAGGATAGCAGAGAGCCAAGTCCTTCTTCTCTGGGGAAAAAAAAGCAATGTCATTTTCAGACAGGGAAGGGAGTAAGATAAGACAGGACAACTTTGAGTATACCTAATCAAGGTTCAGATACCAGAACATAAAACAAGTCCTGGCAAATAACCCCTCCGTCTAGCAGCTGGTTAGGTGTGCCTTAACAGTAACTGCCCAGCTACAGATGTAAGCTGTGACAGACATCCTGCTACCCACCACCAACTTGCTGCTATTCTCCAGGGTATAATAACTCATCTCAAACCCTTGAAATCCTGGTAACTTGTGATTGCCTTGAGAAACGTCATACGAACGTCCTATTTAGCACAAAAAACAGAGCCATCCAAGGTTTGCAGGGAGGGTTTCAGAGCGACTATGTGAAACAGGGCAAGTGCCTCTACCTTGCTCCTGTGCTGCTGCCAGTCTGAGACATGGCTGTGCCAGAAGATGTAGTCATGCTGCCTGGTTTATCTTGCTTCCCACAGTCTTCTTCCTTCAGATTATTCACTCCCCACACCCTACTGGTACTCTGGCATCCCTAATATGCAGAAGCAAAAGTGCAATTCTGCACCACAGGAAAAGGCACTTCTCTGCCTCCACTCCGAATCCAACAGCCAGCTTGCCCACTGAGCAGTGCTTGGGTGCTTTTAGCAAACATTCCACAATGACTCAAGCTGTCTTTCATTTTTTCCTGAGCTAAGAGATCATGATTTTATATAAGCAGTCACTTTTTCCCTGACAGCCCTAAAACAGAATTTTCTTTTAGTGCAGTAAACTATTTCAGCGGTTCTTCAATGTCAAGACCAGTTTTGGTTATCTTGAATAATATTTCATCAGTTGTAAACATTGTCATTTTTTCTTGTACTGCCTTCTCCAGGCCTCTCAGGAAGATGCTGAACACCAGACCCAGATCTTGTGTCTGTAGGACCTCCTCCTGATGTATGAGGTGCCTGTTTCTTCCAACCCTCCCTTTTCTGGGATTTAGCCCATAAGTAACTTCTTGTGTTCCACAGTAAGTGTAATTTGTTATGAGCCATTCTTGCTTCCTTAAGGTTCTGTTGGAAGCTACGCAGCCTGAACAAGAACAGTATGTATGCTCATGGTATACTTCTGAGAGTTCTTGTGGCTTTCAAGACTGACCTTCCTCCCCAAACCCGCATTTCTTCTCAAACCTCCAACCAAATCTGACCGCTGCAAATGAAATCTTCGACTGACCATTACTTTGCAGGATCACTCCTGAAGCCCTGTTCAAAACCTGGCATCATATTCCCACTTGCATCTCTCTAAACCCAGAGTTTATAGTAGTGCCAGATTACACATAGTTAGCAATTCAGAAAATTCTTATTTGTGGTGTGTGTTTTTTCAGGACTCCTGTGTAAACACCATCTGGTGCTGAGAATTTGTTAATGTTTAGTTTATCAATTTGTCCTAACATGCCTTTTCCCAACACCTCCATTTGAGGTGGTTCCTCAGACTCCCTCCTCATTCATGGCATCTCCATCGCAGTGAATGCCAATGCATGCAAAGAATTTGTTCAGTTTTTTGACAATGCCATTGCTATCTGCCAGTGGAACTTTCCACACAGGGGTCATTCATTGGCCCCAGTAGCTCCTTACCGTCTCTGTGAACCATGGACAGGTGCTGCACAGACAAACTGATCACATTCATATTTATATATCAGATAAACCTTAAATGCATCTATACTTCAAATACATGCTGCTAAGTTTACTATGAAAATTTCAGATGGAAAACACCAAATGTGATCTTGGTACACATCCAAATATAAATGTGAATTCTTTTGAGTATTTCCCAAACAGGAGTAATTTTTATCTTAGGGATCTACCAAAACTAACTGCTACACAAGCACACTGTGTAGCCTCCAGTCATGTCAAACATTTGTTATCAACAGCGATGAATGGATCCTGGAACAACATCTTTCTTTGTGTGAAATGTTCCATTGAATTCCTGAAAGTACTCGACTGAAGAGAGAGAAACCAAATACAAGATGACCCTTGCCCAGCCAGCACAGTGCTTTTGAAGCCCCTGTTCATGTGGAGAGTTGTTAAGAAGATTTATATGAAGTTGCTCATGAAAATTCATAACCAGCGTTTCAGTAGTGGAAGGTAAAATATTTATTAAAAACAGTGGTTTGAGGACAAAAGCTCTGAGACCAGTTTACGATATATAAAATAAGCAATAAAGGTGTCTTAGTTTGAGCGACAGGTGTCTGCTAAGGAAAGGCAGGAGTCTTCCTTGGAATGGAGAATGTAAACCCCCTCCCTCCAAATTATTACAATTTTGAAAATTTAGGGGGCTCTCAGGCAAAGATATGGGGATAGGAATAACAGTTCTTTATTAGGAGAATTAAAATAAAAATGCAGTAATAAAAACNCCTGGACAGAGGATGGGTTGTGGAAGAGATAAAGAAAACTGCCCCACCTGGTTTGTTAACAGCTGGCCCATTGACAGAGGGTTACTCCACCTCCACCCCCACCCCGGTTTTCAACAGATGGTGACAGAATACACACTGCTGGTTACATCTTGCACTGAAACCCAGGACAAAAGGTGACTATTTAACATTTACTTACAATCCCAGCTGAAGCCCTTAGAAAAAGTGAAGCTGGCGACAAGGGGTAGCAGCTTTTGCAGTGCTGGAAGACAAGGGAGCACCTTCAGTGCAAATGAAAGGAAGATGAGGAGAATGATAAGGGCAATGATTAATCTTTCACTTTATGTGGGAAGAGACTTGGGCATTTAATTAAATATTCAAGGTAGAAGAACAACATCTAATAACACAAACCCTTGTTTTGCAACAGCTTCCAAGTCCTTACTTTTTCTTCTGTGAAAGTGGTTTGAATTTTAGATTACTAAGGCTTTGATTTGGGGTTTAGTTTTTCTTTGTTGGCTTTTTTATTTTTCCTGAATTAAAGATGACATAAATACATTTAAGTGTAGAGGTGTGGAAAGGACAGAAAGTTTTATTTGGTTACTAGAATTGTTTATTCATCTTCTGCTCTTCATCTTATCCAGGAGGTAAGGAAAGCAATCAAAACAATGAGGAACATGCTCTTGGTCCCACAGGAAATTTGCCTCTTGTAGCAGGCAAATTAATTGGGATGCTGTTCAGAGCTGAAATATATCACGGTGTATTCATCTACACTGGGCATGGCGACACATAAAGAACATTATTCACATAGACACAGAAAGGATAATAAACCAGCAACACATGTCTGGGAACAAAAAGCAACACTTTCAAGCTCATCTGTCAGACTTCTCATGTACTTGAGGTGAGGAGATGGGGGAGGAAACTAGGGGAACTTGAAATAGCACAGTGTCATGTAGGATGGTAATATCATCACATCTCTGTGCAGCAGAGACAGATATTTAAAATTCTATTTCATTAAAGAACATTTTTAGATGCTTGGCTATTTCCCTTCTTCTTTCTGTTTTCTGGGTATCATTTTAATGAATATGTATATTCCTGAATATTTTATTTATACATGTTCTTTCCTTCTTCATCATAATTCTACCTTGTTACTAAGTGACAAGGCTGTGCTGTTGCTATGTTTTTTTCCTCAATAATCCTGCTCATTTCATGCTGCCATTTTTCTCCCTGTACAAACAGGCCTCAGCCAACAATGGGGAGAAAACAGCTGGCTTTGTTTCAATGTCCCATATTTCACTGCTGTTGGTAATGGCACGAGTTATGCTGTGTTCACAGATGAGTGGCCCTCTGAGACTTCCTTACTATTGCTACACCACAAGCTGCAGCCTCCTGGACTACCACTCTGCCAAAGGCAAGCAAACCAAACCAAGAGCTGAGTGATCTTCTACGCCGCTAGGAGACTTTGCTCGCAAGAAAATCCATCTTCTGGCACTCAGACCCTGTTTGAATACAGACATCCCACCAGAGCCCACCTGAGGTCTCACAGAGAGAATTTAAATTAACGGAGAGATTACTTATCCACAAACAACACAAACAACACAGTTACAGATATCTATCGTGCTGGGACAAGAAGTGCATATTCATAGTGGCGTTTGCCCAGGGTGCAGTTGCAGCAGGAGCTGTAATGCCAGCTGGGCAGCACTCCATGCTGACCCCACCGCACTGCCCAGCCCCGTGCGTGCTCCTCAGGGAAAGATAACGAATTTCCTCAGGTAAGAATTTCCTCAGGGAAAGACCACCCAAGGGGCACATCCAGCCCCTTTGGTGATCCAGGGCCCGCAGAGCGCGGTCAGGGCCAAGGTGGCGGGCCCCAGTTCAGCTGCAGCCCCATCCTGGGCACCAGCACACGGGGCGCTGGGAGCCGGCTCCGCCGGGCTCCGCCGGGCTCCGCCGGGCTCCACGTCCCCCGCAGGGTGCTGACAGGGCCAGGGGAGCCCCTGTGCCCGGCTGCGGTCGGGCTGCACGGGGGTGCTCCCGTGCACAGGCTGTGCGCTCAGCACGGTGTCTGCCAGCCGGGCCGAGGGGAGCCGCCCCGCAGGACACGGCCCTGCCAGACACCAGCCAGGCCGCGGGGCTCCCCGCAAGGGAAGGCAAACTTCAGAGCAGGAGCATTTTAAGGCCATAGAGACCATCATTAAATACAGTGCGATCTTCCAAATACCCTGGGAATACTGCTTCGCCCAGCAAATTCCTGCTCCAAATCTATTTGGATGTTTTCAAATTATGTTGACCTTGATACTATATTGCAATCTGGTTACAATATCAAAAAATAGCTCCACATTTATAAAAGCTTACACTGTAGTATCAATCAGTTTATTTTTTACTAAATACATTCACACGTCTTTCTCACACATCTCAAATTTTAGTTAACAACCACCAATGATTTAATTTAAAATATAGAAAATATCCTGCGTTATGCAACTACAACTAGGGAAACAAAAAAAAAAACAAACAAACCAAAAAACAGAAAATAGGCCCATTTGTTTGCTTTCCTGCTGTGATTTGAAAAGCAGATGATCTGTTGTGGTTTTTTTTTTTTTTACAATTGCTTTAAGACCGTAGTTTTGTCAGCCAGGCTCCTGATCTGAGCCAATTTTTCCAGTTGATTTGCAGACCCCTTAAAATGGGTATTTCTAATCCTGCTGTAAACACAGACATGACAGATACCATCCTGGCAGATACCTCTCGAGCGACAACGTCCATCGCAGCTGTGAGAGACATGCTGGGGCAAGGCTCCTCTCCCTCATCCCGCTGCACAATCCCAGGTCTCCACACAGTAAACTTCTGTATCCGAGCCCAACAGTTTGTTCAGTAAAAGACCAGACCTCATTTTCCCAAGCTCTCTTCCCTTCCTGTATTTTTCTACCCCTGACAAAGGCTGGTTTGCAGCTAGTTACCCTTCCCTCCCCTGTTCTACTCCCCAGTTCCCTCACCAAGAACCACTGCATCAGAGCTTTCAGGCCCTAATTGCTTTATTTTAGCATGGTTACCAATTAATCTAAGTAGGAAAAATAGGAAGCCAAAATTCACTGATGCAGACATAAAGATTTCCAGTGTAAAAACAACAGACTTGCCCTGTTCCCCTTGAAGTCTGATTCTTGGCATGTTTAATTTTAAACAAATATATCTCCTGCTGAGTGGATAGTTGGCTTGAAATCTGAACTGGTATCAAGATGCTCAACGGCAATAAGTGAAACATTTTCCTTATCTTCCTTCAAAAAATTAATTCCTTTTGGTCTGAGAACTCTAGATGTAATTTGGCTGCTTGTCCAACGAGATCTCACTCATGGAAAGGTTCATTTCTGCTGGAAAACCACATTGAATATAGGTATTTATGAATGAAGCAGCAGTGGAGCATGGTCAATATAGTACTACAAATTGTGCAGACTCACTTTTCTGTCAAGCTGAAGAATGCTTCAAGTTTTGCAAGTTTTCCTCTCAAACACACCTTATATTCTATTTCTTCACAATGTCATCCCATATTGAGTTCAGCTAGCATTGTTTTTAAGAAAAGTACTAACTACAGTCCAGGATAAAACAACAAATTTACAGCAATTTTTAGCAAAGGAGAAAAAGTCTAATTAGCTATTTCTCAGCTTCACTCTTGACAATATGTACATGACCTGTTTATCTCATATTTGCCAGGCTTTCTCACCAGGCTCATAATCAAGCTATAATAGCATCTGGAATGACAGGCGTACCTACAGGTTGGGTGGAGAAGTAATTGAGAACAGCCCCGCAGACAAGGACTTGGGGCTGCTGGTGGATGAAGGCCTGGGGGACAGCCCAGAAAGCCCAGAAAACCAAATGTATCCTGGGCTGCATCCAAAGCAGTGTGGCCAGCAGGGCAGGGGAGGGCATTCTGCCCCTCTGCTCTGCTCTGCTCTGGTAAGACCCCACTGTAGTGCTGTGTCCAGCTCTGGGGTCCCCTACACAAGAAGGACATGGAACCCTTGGAGCAAGTCCAGAGAAGAGCATCAAACTTAACAAGAAGACTGGAAAAAGTCCCCTACAAAGCCAGGCTGAGACAGTTGGGGCTGTTCAGCCTGGAGAAGGGAAGGTTGTGTGGGGACCTCATGGCAACCTTGCAGGATCTCCACAGGCCTGCAGGGAAGCTGGAGAGGGACTCCTTGTCAGGAACTGCAG
>WAAG01044028.1:5106-30290 GCA_013390105.1 Tichodroma muraria
GGAGTGCCGCTACCTTCCTGGAGAAGCGTCTTTAGAAAGACACTCCCAGGCACACAGGCACGTCTTGCCCTCGCCAGAATGATTTCAGCTCTCCTGTGAATCGAGCTTCAGGCAATGCTGAAGAAGGGACAGGAATCCATATGGGGTTCTGCAGAGAGGATTTGGGAAGATGAACTTCAATTTTCTGTGTGGAACTTCTGCCAAAGACTCCCGGACAAGCACTTTTCCTTCAGCAGGACACACACTGAGATTATGTCAATGTAAACTCCCCTGGCTTTCACTTGACAGTACAGGCAGAAGAAATCACTTTCCCCAAGCAAGAAACACAAAACACTTTCTCTAAATTTCTTAAGAAGTGCAATTTCAGATACATCTGGAGTATTTCCCCAACCATAAACCCACCCAACCTTTGTTTTTTAATCTCAAAAAGCAGCTCACTATTCAGACAAAGCTGTTTCAAGCTAAGAAAGAGAAACATTTTGTTGTAAAACAATAAAGTGCTGTGATTTTTATCGGTGAGAGGTAAAAGGAGATCTGGGGACTGTCTCTTCCTGAAATCTTGTTGGTGTGCTAATTCAGACAGAGTTTGTCATCTACTAAATTATCAACAGGTGAGGCTCACTGCTTAGCCAGATGTTTTAGAGCTCTGTTAGGACCATATGTTGCTTTGTGACAGGTGGGGATTCCTGCCTGGGTTACCTTCAAACCCCCAAATTCACCAGCATCCCAACATATGAAGTGAAGAAGGGGATTTGTTTTCAAAGACTGAGCTTTCTTGAGAAGTAATACAAATACATGGGCATATTTGAGAAGATGATATGAACAGAGAAACTGTTCATAAATGTGATTTCAAAAATGAATATAAATTTGTGGCTGGTGTCACTGCAGATAAGGAATCAGTAAATTTACTACATCAGCAGGCAGGAGGGAACACTGTCAGCCTTTTTCCCCCACATTGAGTAGCTTTCAGGAAACTAGATGATTTTCAACGAGATTATGTATTTTGTAAAAGAGAGGAACATTCTGACAGACTGATTCCAGCGTGGTTCCAAAAGCAGTGACTGTAGCAGTACTCAGAGTTTAGCCTAGTTTAACATAGTGTTATAGCAACTGTGCAGAGCTGCTTCTGCAGATTGTGTTAAACTAAGCTTAGCACCACTTCTGTCATCTCTCTGGAGTCACTGGGCTCAGTGAAACCCTGCTCACAGTGCAGAGTGTACTCTGCTCATCACAGACAGCCCATGCCATGGGGACACTCAGTTACACTTCCTGGAAATACAAACCTGGGGTTTGTTAGCATAAGCTATCATTTATTTCTGTTTGTCCTTTTTTTTTTTATGAGAGAGTGGTCATTCTATTCCCTTTTCTACTGTTGGGCATCCCTTGCCTTCTCACCCCTCATGTGGATTTTAAGTTACTCCACAGTGCATGAAGCACCCTCAGGGCAGGGCAAGGGTGTGTGAGCAGCAGTGGCTGCTTGGGAGCAGTTCAGCTTGGCACAAACACCAGGGATAATCACATTTGACTCAGCCTACCCATCAAGCTGAGATCCCCTGAGATTTCGTCTCTGAAGACATGCCAGACTGAATTCTCTGGTTCAGAGAAAGTCAGAGGTTAGAGAGGGGTCAGCTGTAATTTAAGCATCTCTCAAAGTCCTCTGAGTGCAGTTTTCACTCACACAGCCCAGTACCAGGAGAATAAGCATAGAAAGGAGCCTAAATGCAAGGTCTGAATTAATGTAAAGACTCTGATATCTGCACGCATTCTGAATTTTGTCAGCTGCACAGGGATCCCTCTGGGACAGCACAGGGATGGGATCCCACCATGCAGAGTGCAGCCTAAGGCCGTTTGATACTGCAAAGCAGCCCCAGAAACACCACTGTGGGGTCACAGCATCTGCAAACAATTCCAAAGAGCTGCAACACTTTCCCTAAGATGCCACCGAGTAAATATATTTTCCCTCTTTTAGTATCTCTCACTTTGGAAGACTCCTCTGGACAAACACAGTGAAGATTTAAACCTCAGCAGGGAGAGAACCCATTTCAGTGGAAAGATCATCTTGGTCCTTGAACAAGTGAGCATAAATGTGTTGTGTATAAATTTGGTCTGGAATAACCAGGAAGTTTTAGGCATTAGGAGGCATTTAGCCATAGAACCAGCCTCCAACAGCAGCAACTGGAGGTGTCCTGCCAAAGGACACTCAAACATTCTCACAGCTGATCAAAAAATCACCCAATAACCAGAATGGAAGGTTCAGGAAAGGGTCCTAAGCTTACATCTGTCCTAAACCCAAGGAAATGCTCTTGGGGAAGGCCAAGGAGAACCTGACTTTCCTGGCAATGTAAGGACACCATTCCTGGAGGTGGTGCCAAGGCACGGCTGGATGTGGCACTAGGTGCCATGGTCTGGATGACAAGGTGGTGATCGGTCAAAGGCTGATCTCAACAATCTCAGAGGTCCTTTCCAACCTGAATGATTCTGTGACAGCTACCCCAGGGGAAGATGAGATGAGGGACATGTCTGTGCCAGGGGATGTGCCACAGGAGAACCTCAGAGGTCTGTGCTGTCCATAAGGACAGAGCAGACGCCACCCAACTCTACTGTCAAGGATAAGAGTCCTAGGAAAGGAACGTACACCAAAAGGTGAGCCTCAAAGCTCCTGCAGGAAGAGTTAGCAGAGCCTGTGTGTCCTCTGAGCCCCCGAGTCTACGGGCTGTGCTCTCCCAGCTGCCTGCTGCACATCCACAGGAAGAGGTCTAACCAGATGAGCAATAAGGCATGAGAGCAATTTTTCTTCCTTACTCAAACAGTGCGGGCTATTGCTGACACTGAATAGCCTTGGATCAGCAGTAAGGTGAAAATGTGCAACTTACAGAAAAATACAGCCCCCAATTTCTTTTAAAACTGGAGATTTAAACCTCCAAGTACAAAAGGTATTTTGCCCCTGTTTCTCATTAAGCTGTATAGCTCTCATCTTCTTGCTAATCAAAATGCTGTGCTGATTTAACAGTGTCACTGTGTTCTGTGAAAAGCTTAAGATAGCTCTTTTATCACCAGTTGGAACACCAGTGACTTGAAATTAGTTGTATACATGTAGGGAAAAACAGACTGTCTGTCCCTCTGCCAGAACAAACAACTCATCTTCATCTGACTGCATAGAGTAGGGGTAAGCAATCCGTAAGGAGGAAGAAGTTTTAGGATCTTAATAGCTGTGGGATGGCTGACTCAGCTTTTTGACATTCTGGTTAAAAAAATAAAATTAAAAATCATATAATCTATACAATCCTATCATCTGAAAAGCAAACTGGCTGTGCAAGCAGTAAACCTCAGCCCTCCGTGAGAGTTCAGGTGCGTGTCCCCTTTTAGTCAGGCTTGAAAAAGTAGTGTGAGAAAGCAAAGTGAGTTATTTGGGTTGGTTTTTACACCTGGGTTTGTTTTACGAGGCACACAGTTGTGCTAAGGAAAGATGTGTAAATCCTTGGGGGTGGGGATAGCAGCTGCCTGCCCACACCTGCCACCGTGCTACCTGCCTGTGCCTCCCGCCTAGGCCTCCTCTTGGGAAAACAGGAAAGTTTATCTTCTGTCTCTATCTTAATTGTTTCAGTTTTTCTAAACTGAAAAAAAATCCGGTTCTAGTAAAAAAACCCCAAACAAATCTGTTGTCATAGCAACAGGACCCCCCCACCAACCTGTGATCACAGAGAATCCCTCTGGGCTCACTAGCAAGGACAGGGAGTGCTCCCACAGCTGGGGAGGGTCCATTTCACACCATTATTCACCATTATTTCAGGAGCTGCTGGCTCAGAGCTCACTGACCACCCAGGGGCTGCAGAGCACTGATCCCAAAACCCAGTGCCAAGTGGACGCATGGCCCAGGACTAGGAATGAGACGGGAAAATGAATGAAATTGGATCTGGGTTTCCCACGTGGAAAGGGTCCGAGAGCTTCTGATGGTTTGTGACTTCCATCCTCAGAAGTGCAGCACTTCTGGAAGCACTTCATAAACTGGGCCTAGTAAAGCAGCTCTGGCAAGTGCTGGGATCAGTCAAAGCCCAAAGGAAAGCCCATATGGCTATTATTTTTTATGATACCAACATAAGATGTTAGTCCGTGTCTAAAATTTACCAAACATTATCTCTGGGCCACACATACTCTTCTTTATCACCTGAAACTGCCAAACAGCAGCTTGATCAGACAGGATCCCATCAGAGGCAAGAGGAAGCCTTCAATTGTAGTATCTCCACAGCCCCTGCCAGAAGTAAACCCAAACTTTGACAGCACAAGGTCTGTCCTTAACTCAGGGAGCAGAGCAAGACCAGAACAAGCATGGACCCTGTCCCTCTGGATGTTTCACTGCATCTCTGTTACCAGCAGCTCATCCCAGCCATCCCATCCCTTCCCCAAAAGGCTTCACTGTGAAGCCAACACTGGCACAGGTTCCTCCCACACCTCCCGGGATCTGTCCATCACACCCATCCTTAGCACTTGTTTCCTTCCAGGTGACCGAGAGCCCAGTCTCACTGGGCTTAGGGAGCTGTTTTCCTGATACCCCCATTTAAAAATTTAAAATTTTTAAAAGGCTCCTGATTTCCCTACGCATCTTTCAGCTCACATTTGGAAAGCAGCTTCTGTGTCCTTAAGTGGCACTTGCCATTAAATGAGAAACGTTTGTTATCATTGCAATCTCGATACCAGGCAGAAAGTTGGGACAGATAATAATGTATTCTAAATACAGGGACCATTTTCCTCATATGAAACTTATTTCTGCTTTCCAGCAACGGGCTAACAATACAGAAACTTCAGCAAAGAGAGCAAGTGTACCCCATCACCGGCCTGGGAGGGTTTGGCAGGACAGAAGTGTTTTATAGCAGTTTCCCAATGCATTCAAGGCTCACTAGTGAAATGTTCAAAAGGAACTTCTAATCAGTCCTCTGCAGGAATTGCCAACATCAAAACATTGCACACATATAACAGCATTTTGCCCCCTTTTGGGGCTAGTCTACACTTAAGTCAAACTAGACAGTAGCAATTTCATACCTGCTCAGTATTCTGAAGTGCTGTTTATCTCTCTTCGTGTAATGGTTTCCAAATGTCTCCATGCCATCAAAGTAATGAGGTTACTTGTAATTAAACTATATGAAGGTATTTAAAAATTAAGTGTTATTATTTTGTACACTTTTCAAATAGCATAATTGCATTAAAATTACTACCTCCTGCTTATTTCAGTTATAAACATCACTTTCCTTTTCTAATCTCAGAAGAAAATGAGAAAGGTCAACCAGAAGAGAGCTATAGCTTATTTTGATACTTGCATCTCAGGCTCAGTGCTACTGTATTAGAGATCTCTAAATTCCCAGGTGTCTGCATCAGAGCTGATCTGAATAGGAATATTAAAGTTCCTGTTAAACTGAAAAAACAGAGCTATACTTACCCTTTCCAAACAGGAGGTCTGCACAGGACTGATACCACAGTGCAGTGGCTGTGGCCCTCTGTTAGTACCACTCTCTGCAGATCCAGGTGAGCTCACTTGAAGTAGATGCACAGGTAATTTTCAGCCATTTATCAGCCTCATCATCTTAGCAGCAATTAGGGCTGAATAGCACAGGAGAGTGAGAGTTACTTTAATGTGCATAGGCTGTGATTATTCCTGAGGCTCTGCCATCTGCAGAGAAATCCTTCTCTCCCCTTCTGGGCTTCTCTCCTTTCTCTGCAGCTCAAGGGGAGCAGCCAAGGATTAAGGAGCTGACCTTGAGTCCTGCCCTCATGAATTTCCCAGTATTAACCATGGTAAATGAACACACAAACATTTAGCAACAACACTAATTTCTTGTCCTCTTTGGAGGTGGAACACTTTGATGCATTCCAGAAAACTCTGCCTATTTCTATACCCTCACCATCCATTTTCCTGTCACAGACCTGCGTGGCTGCTGCAAAGGGTTTGGCTGGGCACAGGCTGTTGGTGTCAGCAGCCGTCACGCACCAAAAGCTGCCTTTGACTCTGCTGTTACAAGTCCTGAGCGTGTCTGGAGATGGGCTGAGGGAGACGGTCCAGGAGCCCTGGTCTGCTCCTCACCGGCAGGCAGAGAAATATATCTTATTATTCTGCACCACCAAGTGGCCAGATGGAGCAGGGATTGCAGAACACCTTGGGATCCAGGCTTGCCACATCACCTACATGGGTTTGGTCATGGTGTGGAAGTTCATATTGGCCTGAGCTGGCAACTAGGGGGAAAGAAACACAGAATATAAAGCCTCATATCTTGAAAGAAGAAAGTTCCGCTTTTTTTTCTGACATCCTCTAAAGTGTTCCTAAAGGTGGGTAGTCAAAACTGCTTCAGTTCTTATTCAGTCACATTTTACATATTTCAAATTTAGTGGTGGATGGTTCTGTAAATACAAGGCCAATATTTCTGAATATCAATAAAGTGTCAGAAGTAGGAAGAAAGCACATATCTTTGTTCTTTAGAGATTAATTCCTCTATCTTTAAAAACTTTAAAAAAAAAAAGGTGGCATTTCATACAGAAAGATCCATTACATGGATATATAGGATCCATGGAGCTAAACTAAATAGGAGCTACTTTCCCATTCTTTTGTACCTTATGCTCCTTGTGCTCAGTTGAACTCTTATTTAGTCACTCTCAAGGTACAAAGAGTGAGGTCTGTTGCTGATCAACATTACTTGTCCAAAATCCCCACATGACAGAGCAGCTGATCCCATTGCAAAACATTGCAAAACATTGCACATCACATTTATTACATAATATTAATTTACGACAGGGCAGGGAGTGGTCCCTCATTCTGGTTTGGGAATATCAGTCCATGTATTGGGAGATTTCTTTTTTCAAAATGTTAATGAGTTGAGTCACTATCTGGGGATCTTAGATCATAATTTCACAAATAGTATTTTCTTAAGCAAATATTTTACTTAAATCTGATTTCAGAGTGTCTCACAGGCTCATCAGTCTCTTAGAGGAAGTCTTTGTTGCCTGGATTTCCATGGGCCATATGGAGAGGCGTTCACCTGGAATCAGGACCCCAGGTCAGTGCTTTAAGCCTTCATGTGTTTCAGTGAGAGACAGGCTTTTCACTTTCCTAAACATCTCAATTGGTCCATTGGGTTTTGAGTGTTTAGATCCCTAAGTATTTTTCAGTGCCCAGCCCTGTAATCATATTCAGAGAGTGTAATTTCAGCTGTGTCCCTGCCCCTGGAAATTCATAGTTCCCTATCTCACAGGTCACTTTGGTTCTGTGCATTGACCCTTGGAGACCTTCAACAAAAAGTCTCTGGCTTGGGTGCCTTTGGGGTTGGGCACAGGCCATACACACAGAGCCTTAACCCTTGTGTTTCTTTTGAAAGTGGGATTTTCTAAGCAGTGGGATTTTCTTTCATAAGCCCTGAGGTCACAGCAGCAAACACACGTCCTGACCTGTGTGTGTTCCCTGTGGCCGAGGAACTGAGAAGCAAAACTGGGATGGAGGCATCAGAAGGTTCAGAGGGGTTTTGTGTATGTGCCTCACCATTCCTGATGCAGCGAAGGGAGGCACGGGGAAACCTGTCAGGGATAACAGCAGATGTTGAAAAACTAAACACGAACGCCAGAAATGTAAGTGTGATTCTGATTACTTAAATTAGGACAAATTAAGAAGGAAGAATAAAGGGAAAAGGCGCTTGTCTGGAGTGCAGCAATGCCTGGAGACTTCTGCCACGATCAGAGTGACATTGTGCTGTGCAGGCTGTGAAGGATTAGCAAACAATTGAGCCAGGGAGACTCACACACCAAATCAGTAAATCAGTCAAATATGAGTGTCTGCATTTCATAGCTGATGCCAAGAAACAGCAAAAGATGAAGCAGCTTGTCCAAAGATTGATGCCAGGTTTGTCCAGAGCTCTGCGCAGCTCCAGAAGTGGTGCCAGGCTGGGAGAAGCAGCCTTGGATGGGATTAAGGACCTGACAGTTTTAACCTTTGGCATGACAGCAGTCAAGGGGGCAATATAACTATGGGATCCCAGATTGTAAATGACCACTTGCAAATGGCCTCTGACTGCGAAAAAATACAAAGTTTCAGTGCTTCAGACTGGCTTATATTTGCACTGGAAGTCCTTCATTTCTGTCGAGGTGGCTGCAGGAGCAACCACCACTCATGCAGAAAGCTGTGGACCAGCCACTGCCACTGCCATGGGAGCTGGAAGCTTTGCAGTGGATCAAAGGCATGGAATAACAGGACACATTCATTCAGTCTTCCCTCATATTGTGCTACAGGGTTATTTCTTGTTTGCAGCTCAGGACACACTGAAGGTCTTTCCTCAAAACCATCACCAGCTCAAGCAGGCAAAGCTGGGTGCTTTGCTCACCTCCTCTGCTACATCCACAGGGTCCATATGTCATTCCTGAGATTAAACCCTGGCTCCACTTGGAGCCCATGAGCAGTTTGCCAATTATTTTCAAGGCAATGAGGATTTTATCCTTTGTTCATCCTGTGCCGGCTGGGCTAACAATGTTCAATTAGAAACTGCTCTTTGTTCTAGCGCAGTCAAGAGGATTCTTGCCAATGATTTGAATGAGCATTGGATAAAGCTTATGGCTAAATCCAGTCCTTATGCAAAATTCCATGGATTCTACTGAATTGCTTTTCTTCCAGTGAAATTAATGGGAGCTGTACGAGAACATCTAAGGGAAGATTTAGTTCCTGTGTGTAACAATATGTTACCCCCTGATACCGGGCCTGTTTTGAAATGTTTATTGTTAAATCCATGTATTTTTGGTTATATCTCATTAAGAACATAATACAGCCTTGGAAACTACATTCTGAAAGGGTATTACAACCGGATTGGGATTACTGTTTGGGAGAGACTTTTAACTAGGGGGAAATTTCAAATTCAATTTACAGTAATGTCAAACCACAATTAATATATAGGCAATGATAAGGGGAACATGCAGGAGTACACATTGATAGCACTACATCAACAAATAAACTTTTGGAGCTAGTAATTAGGTACACAAGATTATTATATGTTTAATTGACTAAAGCGACAATTTGGAATTACATCTAGTCACATTTAATTGGATTTGGAATCTCTAGAGGAAAGGAAGCAGAGAGCAGCATAGAGAGGCAGCCATAAAAGCAAACTGATTTTCTAAAGTCTGCTAAGACTCTGCATTAATATCCTTTGCACAATACTTTTTAAATATCCCTCAGCCTAGAAAGAGCAATGCAGTGATTGTCACAGACAGTGGGAGTACTAAAGAGTACTCAATTAGGTGACAAGACAGCTGATTACTTTTAGTTTGGGGTGGGTTTTAAGCTATAGTTTTATCAAAGGTGAACTATGTCTGAGTTTGCCATAGACAAGTGATATTCCAACACTGTCAAGTATGTACATGGGGTATACCAAGGGTATTGTACATGTTGATGCTGTCCTGGAAGGAATGTACTTAAATATGAAATATTCATCCCCAAATACTTTAAAGGAAAAAAAGAAAAGCCAGGCTAAAATATTGTACTCATTAAATATTTGCTTAGAGCAAAATACTAAAAAGTTATTAAAATAAAATGTCACTTTTTGGCAGATCATTTAAAAAAATTTACCAATGCTTGTCTTAAGGCTGGACAAAGACTGAGTTATATGTAATCTTTTGGCAAAAAACTCATGTTGCACTCTTCTAATATCACCTGCATTAAGTATTGCTATATGCATCCTTCCCTCCCTGTACACTCATTTATTCTGCTTTTGCCATGATTGCTGACTATACATTCATCATGATGGGAGGCACCGTGTGTGCAACAAGCAACCTCATCCATCTGTATTGGCAGCTAAAAATTGATAGCCCAATGAGGAAGGAGGTGCTTATCTCACAATTAAGATCAAAATGAAGGATTGCTGCTTAAAAGACTGCCGACAAAGGTAGCTCTTGGGCATATCAATCAACAGGACACGATACAGTACCACCATATTTAAAACGAAGTAGATTTTCTTGGACTAATTTTAAGGGCAAAATTCAAGGTTGTTAACCCTTGACTCATACTTCAATTTTATGGAGTGCCATAAAATTTAATTCCAGATACTGTATAGCCCCCTAAGCTGTTTTTTGTGAAGTCTTCCTACCTTAGTGACACTTTCCTCTCGCAATTTGCATGGTACTAATCCTCTGACACTTTTCCAAACTCCTCAGCTGGAAGGGGAGCAAAAAATGGCTGTAACAAATGGTCTCAGAGGAACCTGCAGTGCTCCATGAAGGATGAGTAGGCAAGACCCCACTCTACCAAGATTACTGATGTGAGGAGTAGACCATTGACTTTAATGAGACTCGTGCCTTGAGTGATACTTATTTAAGATGGCTGTTCAGCCCCATCAGCACAAATTCAAGTTGAAGGGTACTTCCTTCTACTTGAATTTCTACTCCTTCCTGAGGAGCAAATTTTGTGGTAAATGGATTCTTTATTTGGAAAAACTCATTTCTACAGGAGTTAGCCACTGCCAGTGAAGGCCCAGCCTTCATCCCCAGAGGGAGTGCAGCATTTGGGCCTCAGGTGGTGGAAAACCCTCGTGCCTCCCAAAACGGACCTGGTCCTCAGGCTCTTTTTTTCCATACAAAGAATTTAAGGATTCTAGGAACAGTACATGACCCATGCAACAAAATTCCAGGGTTTGATTCTGATCCCATTTATTTTAGCTTATTCTGTGAGAACACCTGTTACATCTGTACTTCATGTGAAGTGGTGCAAAATATGTCTGACATAAGCCAGAGTAATAAAGATCAAAATGTGATTTTTTTAAATCTTCCCTCACATGGCAAATTCTTCCTTTTTTAAACTATTATTAGTTACATTCTTATTGGTAAAAAAGGAATAAATCTGAGTCCCAGGAGCTGCTGAATTTCAGTACTGCTGTGAGTGCAAAGTGCATCTCATTCAGAGAATTACCCACTGGGCTAGTGTTTGCAGTGCCTCTGAACTTTCATATGTGCTTTCCAGCAGAGAATTTCTCCTGTACAGAACAGTTTGATTTTTTTTCCCCACTGGGTCAGACTCATTTAAAATCTTGAGTTCACAAACACGTTTTATGAAGGGGTCATTTCTTCAAATGAAATGTCTTTTTTTGTCCCTTTACACTGGTATCCATTGACTTCCCTTCTTGATGTCATGGACATGAAGCTTCAAAGAATAACCCTTTAAAGGAGGAGCTGTCATAGCTGTCCTCTCCCCCAGGGGTTCAGGCCATCCTGCTATGCAACAGGGCTGGAAAAATGGTGTGAAGGACAAGATTCATCCCGGTGCCTCCATGCAGAGTCTAAACCAGAAGCTGTGGTTGGGCTAAGGTGGGAATGAACCAGAAGTGAAGGGGGAACTGAACTGCTTCCAGCCATTACCATCATCTGCTAAATAGCAAGGGCCAAAGGATGGTGGCAGTGGTAGGACTCTGGCTCATCAATACTTTACTCCAGAGCCCACAGCTCATTCCTCTTCCTGACAGAAAGCTCCTGTGTGGGCCTGGCTGGACCCCTGTGCTACCAAGAGGTACCACCTTGGTGTTTGTGCCCACTCCCACTCCTGTGCCTTTCTCCCAAGTCACGTCACTGTCATCTCTGACTCCAGAAGCTCCAAAACGTCACTAGAGACCAAACCATTTGTTTGATCCCCTGCTGCACGTGGTTTTCACCAGGAGACAGAGATTGCTCTGGGATTTTGTGCCTTTTGTGCGTGTGCCTGAGCGTGGGCTACACGAGGGATTCAGCTGCACCGAGATGCTGACACATGCAGGAGAGGCAGCTGGGTGCCCAGTGCTGCTCCCACTCAAGAGCTTGCACTCAAGAAAACGTTCCTGAGGATACATCCCCAGCACCAGTAACAACCTTTCCCCTCCCGGTGCTGCTGAGTTCCATGCACTCAGCACCAGGGCTGACTTCAATGTCACCAGAGCGCACAGCAGCAATTATCAGGATGATGCAGCATGTGACACTGCACTGGGACTTTCCACCACAGAGAGACTGAGCAGAGGTAGCATAATCTTTTTTTATTAATATTCTCTCTATTTCGTGGTGTAAAAGCTGAAAATAACTTGTCACAACTATACATGCTCATGTGCCTTTGTAACCAAAGCAACAGCTATTGATGCACACGCTTCGTGCTAACTACTCCTCTGCCCCAGCACGGGCTCACAACCATGAGCAACATTTTCCAAGGAAAAGGGAATAGAAAGATGGCTTGTTTTTTCCTTCCATGAAGAAAGTTTTGTAGATTAAATACATCACTCTTTGCTTTGATCAGTGGGTCAGGTATAAAATCTTCTGGCATGGCACTGACTACTTTTGTTTCTTCTTATCATGATTCTTTTAACTGCTGGAAAAGTCTTCTACTCCTGTCATGGCTTCAAAATATTGTAGAGACCACTTGAACCCTTCAGTTGACATCTTTACTGCAAAAAATCCAGGCCCTTAATTCTCATCTGCAAAGCTCTTTAATATTTATCCTACTTCTAAATCACTGTGTTTTCTCTCCTGATCTATTTCTCATGCTCAGAGAAGTCTTTATCTTGTATCTCCTCTGGTTTTCTTCTCCTGATATGGGGCTTATACTTTCCTTTGAACTTCTCCCATCCTTGACATCAACTGCCAGGAGTCCTCTTTCTTTAAACCATTCTTAAAACATTCAAATTGCTCCCTGCATTATCAACTTTTACATATTTCTTTTTCTTTGGCACTAACCCGTTCCATGCGACTGTGCAGATCCTCTTAGGCACACTGCAAGGTTTTCTCTGTTAAATTTTTAAGACCACATGGACTTATACTAACCAATTCCCTGACTTTCTGCATAAAAACACCACAGAATAGCACTCCTGCCTTCCTGCATTGGTGCCACAAGAGGAAAGCAGAGACTTTTTCTTTTTGAGAAAGTTACGCAATGTCAATTTGAACTATTTTTAGGAAAAAATATTTACCATTGACCAGCTAATAGATTATCTGTTCCAGAATTTTTCCCGTTTTGCCCCAATTTACTTACTCATTCAATCCAAACTTCCATCAATTTATATTATGCATTAATTTCTGAAAGTTTAAAGATCCTTTAGCACATCTCACCTTCTCCCTGTATATGTACCCATGGATCATGATCAAGGCAACTTTAAATATTCTTTTTGATTAGCTTTTTGATTAGCTTTCTTTGATTGTCCCCTTTAAAGTAAATCATCTATTTCTGGATCTTCTGTACAGTGATATGTAATACCTAATGCCCTGTGTTGGGTTTGAATATTAATACCCAACTTCCATTCTACTCTGAGACAAAGGTATAATGCCGATGAGTGGTGGAAAAGTAATTTGCAAAGGATAATCTTGTTCAGTAAGTTGGGCCTTTTTCTCTGTTCAAATATTTTTTTTCCTGTGGATTGAAAATATAAATTCCAAGTGGACATATCATCAAATAAATGGGTATCTTTTTATAACCCCCTAGAGATATCCACTGGATGATTTGTGTATTAGCTGTTAGATTAAAAATAGATGAACTAAATAGAGTTCATTGCAATAAATAATAATGGAAAAATTAAATGTATTATAGTAAATATCTTCTGGGTGGTTACTTATTACTATAGTCATGTAAGCTCCCCAGCATTTCTTGTCTGCAATGCAATTTCTCAGTTGGTAATAACAAAACAAACAGTAGGCTTGTGATATTTTATCCCACAGAAATAATCCTTCTCCAAACTGTCCAGTTTTACTCACACTCTGGCAAACAATTCCACTGGCTGAAAACTGTGCAATATAAGCTGGATGTTTCATTCTGTGAATGAAAACATACCACACCCATACATTCTGACAAAGTCAAAAAAGCCCAACGTTGTCAAACAGGGTTGAAACCTTGATAGTCACAGCCTGACTTCACCAGCATCTGGCACTCTTATCTTAGCATAAATTATTACCTCATTTATAAATATCTCACTCTTAACTCATTAGCATGTTACAAATCTAATTGCTTTCATTTTTCCATTGTGAAAACCATGTGGCCTATTTTATGCTAAAAGCTGAACTCTAGCATCCACTGTGCACTTAGATCCAAAGTCAATCCCACCTAGCCAAAGTCTTACACTAAATGCCATTGCACCAGCCATGCATGCATCGCAGAAACTAGCAGAACCCCAGGAAAGCATTTCAAAGCTTGTATGTTCATATCTGCACGCTTCCATAGCCATCTGTACTAAAATCCTTAATTCTGGAATGTAGCCAACAAGTGTTTGCCACAGCTCAAATGGAGGCCTTTAACTTGCATTGGAGTAAACTGGGTTTATAGCTTTAATTCCTGTTCAGCCCCAGTGTTCTGGGCAAGAGTGCAACCCCCCCGAGCTACTCTTAGCACACCGAAAATGCAGCTGATGTTTCTGAGAATATTTCTGTCAGCTAAACTCAGCGCCACAGAGGAAGCCTCCAGCAGCACGTGGAGGTCTGGGTACTTCCAGACCTTTGCTTTGCACTCTGGTCAATGTTGTGAACACCAGGTGCTTCCACCCCAAAAGTGGGGGGCTGCAAGCACAGAACAGCACCCAGCCCACCCAGTAAAGCAAAAACATCCCAACCCTGCGAGGCGGCCGACGGGCACTGTCAGCTCCTGTAGAGCTCAGCCTCATCTCACACCTGCAGGGGTGAAAAGCCAAGGCAAGGAAGCTCAGAGGGAAAAGTTTTTGGTAGCCAAACCCTCCTGCGTAGTCTCAGCTGGTGCCCAGGCCTGTCAGCAGTGCTGTGTGCTCACACCTGACCTGTGCCCTGCTGAGGTTTCCAAGCTGGCAACAGCAGGGATGTTTAGCAATCCTCCCAAAGGAATGACTGATAGGAGCTGACAGGCAGCCTCTCTGGGCAGCCTGGTCATCATATCACTGAGAAAACCTATTTCTCATTAATTCTTGAAGCTATTTTAGCAGCTCATGCTGTGCCACACTTCACTGCAGGAAAGTCCCTTCTTTAATCAAATCTGGGGGAAAATCCGTGTAAGGTCAATGGCTCTTGGGTACACTGGCAGAAGTGGGTGCCTGGTGTGTCTGAGTCTGTATTGTCCCAGAAGTCTGTGGAGCTTGTTGCTGCTTTAAGAACTCATTTTAAATTTTCTGATGCCAGAAAATAGATAATATTTCCCTTAAAGCTCTTCATAAACACCAATAGGTAGTCCTCCCTCTCCCATATCTATGGTCAAATTGAAAGCTAACTCTTGCCTTGAAGCACTGAGCTTTTAATTTCCTGGTGGAAAATTTGGACATAATTATATTCCTTATCCTGGTCATTAGAACAAAAAGATTTTGTCCCTTAAGCAGGAAGATCAGTTTGTTCTTAAGATGTCTCACTGGTGCCCAGATTATCTCAGTTCATCATCTCAGTTCATCTAGAGTTATCATCTCTAGCTTCTGACTAGTTTGTGGATTTCCTATGTCCCATTGCATCATGACTGAAGCAACTTATTAAAATTAAAATTGGTAATATTTTTTCAGGGCAGAATGGGCCCTTTCCTATGTGTGCCATTTCAGGGATTCAAACCAGTCTGCCTTTGGAATACACTCTTTGTAAAACATAACTCTCAGCTGAAGAAAATCAGCATTATTCTGCTCTCAGGTACAGTAGGAAAAATATGGAGTAATCGAAAACTGTATTGAGAAGGCCAATAAAGTAACATAACAGAGAGTTTCTATCATATTGAGACTGATTTGGGAGCTTTTTGCCGCTGTTGTTACTGCTGATATTTCCATTTCAGAAACAATTCTACATGTACAAAGCCAAGGAATTTAACAGTTTTCTTGCATCCTTTCTTCTTTAATAATACCTACTTCCACATATTTTCTCCCTAGTTCTATTTTTCTGGTACTAAATCATTCATGATAGAATAAACACTGCTTGAATCATAATGCTAAGAGAAAGTATTAGTTTAAATGTCACAACTATTAAAGCAGATGGATTAATTGTCCCTGATTTGAAGAGAGATTTATTTAGCACTAGCTGAATGGAATAGGCAACACATACCTTGCTGTAGTTGCTAGCTGTTGAAATCCCG
Source organism: Tichodroma muraria (assembly GCA_013390105.1). Classification (NCBI taxonomy): domain Eukaryota; kingdom Metazoa; phylum Chordata; class Aves; order Passeriformes; family Sittidae; genus Tichodroma; species Tichodroma muraria. The sequence continues at coordinate 21,131 of WAAG01044028.1, forward strand.
ATAATAAAAAAATTATCAACCCAATTAGGGTTGTAACTCTTAACAGGGGCCCATAAATCCTGTCTCGAGGATGCTCAACAGGAACAACCTGGTCAGCAAAACTCTAGGCCATTTTAAAAAACCACAGGGCAGCTCAAAATAATGTACATATTTCAAAAGCAGAATTTTCCATTAATTCTGGATTTTACTGTTTGCAAAGCAGAGCTTTAAGATCGACAAAGGAAACCTGAAAACCCAGGTTTTTCCCCACCCATTTTGTGCTGTTCTCAGGCCCTCATTGTTCCCTTGAATTGCAAAGGTCCTTAAGAAGTTGCACATCCATTATCCTCTTCCCTTTCTTTGTATACCTTCTCCTTTCTTTGGGGAAATGAAGCTGCAGGCAGGAATGTGTGCTGTTCCTGGATCATTACTGGTGATGTGGCTCTGTCTGCACACCTGCACTTGAAGAACTACAGAGCACACCATGCAAAAATAGACAGAGTCACTTTTCAGAAACATCTCTATATACAGCCAACTTGGCTTCTACTAAATTAACAGCCATTCAGGCACATAAAGTAGTTTGCTATCGCAATGACTCAGGCATGATTTTCCACTGACCCTCTGAGCAGTGCTGTCCATTTGACAGGCTAACCACATCAGTCACCATCTCAGGCTGTCTGATTCATCTCTTCACATTGAAATTCCCAGAAGAATTGAGCTCCGTGCTGGGAAGGACTGACATCTCCTTCAGTTAGTTTCTGTATTCTGGCTTCCTTTTCTTCTTTTCTCTCTTTTTTTTCTCCTCTTCAGGCTAAAAGCCCTGAAAACCCCTTACAGCAAATATCCCATCTTTCTCCCAGGAGTATTCCCTTGCCAGGCTCACTCCCTGTCTCTCAAGCACTTGCCTGAGCCTCCTGATGGATGCAGCATCCAGATGTTGGCCAGGGGATTCTGACTACATCTCCCTAAATCACACAGTGGTGCTCAACCTTTGGCTCTGCCTGTCTGAGTTCAGATGTCTGAGCCCAGGCTGCCAAAGCTGTTCAGCTGAGCACAGTTCATATTTTTTCACAAAAACAACGTGCTGTTTAAGCTGTGGCCTGCTCCTGCCCTGGCAGGAGCCCTGCAGAGCTGTCCCAACACCTGCTGAGGACTTGGGAAGGCAAAAAGGCTTCTCCCAGTACTGGAAGAGAGCCCAGAGCAGTCACAGGGAATTGCCTCACTGGAATTGGGGTATTCCTCACTACAAAAACATCTTTTAAAAGAGAGCATTTTTAACAAAACTGGTAAAAAACTCTGGTTTTGGACACCAATTTCACATAGAAAATAATTGGCCTGTTCACAGACACCACAGGTGAGGAGTTTCCAGAGCAGCCTCCAGCCTTTCCATACACTGTGAATTCCAGGATTTTTCTTTAATGACTAGTGATCTCTTTGAAAGGATAAAAAACAGAGATTTACTTTTTTTCCAAACATAAAGAGATTCTTATTAGAGTATCAAGCAGGCCTTGAGGCCTTAGGTAACCCATCTGCAGCACCTCTGCCTTTGGGAAGACACGGATCTCTCTGCAAATCCCCTTTCAAAACACGCTGCATCCAAACTAACTCGCAGAGACTTAAATACCTTAATAACTTAAGACCCTAAATAAGCTCATATTTGATGTGACCTACATTAATGGGGAGGCATTACATGGCAGATAAGCAGAAAGTTCTCATCTATTGTGTAATACATGATTTATTCATACCATAAACATATTGAGAAAAGGATGTGCTCTGGCATTCTGTCTGCTTATTTTTTCCTCACAGAAAAAATACAAAATAAAAATTATGTAAGAGGATCATGCTGGTGAGAAGATATTCATATCACAACAGCCACAGACCTAGTGGCAGGACTTCCAGAGACTTTTTTATGGTTGGAAAGATATAGAGAAAAGCGCATAGGTTGCACTGCAGTGCACCCATAATTCTAACTACCAGCCTAGGAGTGGAAGCAGTTCATAGAAGAGGCTTTACCCTGCCTGATACCATTGCATTAATAAAAATCATCAATAAAAGCATCAGTTCCTGCTGTACTGTAAATGAGACAGGGGCTGAGTGTGCACTGCAGCTGCAAGATAAGGCACTAGAAAGATATCTAAATTTTTGGCTAATTCTAGATGTCAAGATAATTGGATTTTCCAAATTAAACCTTTCTGTAGTTAAAGACAATTAAGGTTAGGGACTGTGGCAGGGAAAGCTACTGTCACTGTTATGAAGACTTTTTCTCTACAGTGCCATTTTTCTTCTTCTATGTCTGCTCTAATGCAAAATGGCAAGAGCTTTATAAAAATATTGAAGCAGTTACATCATCTGCCATCAGAAGCTGGCATGGGAAAAGTTCCTTTCTTGTTGCATCTAACTATTCATTTTATGAGTTCTTAACAGAATTTTAGTGAGTGTTGAATCACAGAATTATAGACTGGTTTGGGTTGGAAAGCACCTTAAATCCCATCTCATTCCACCCCCTAGCCCAGGCTGCTCCCAGCCTCATCCAACCCGGCCTTGGACACTGCCAAGGATGGGGCAATACAGCTTCTCTGGGCAACCTGTGCCAGGACCTCCCCACCCTCACAGGGAAGAAAACCTTGGATATTACACAGCCAAGAGGCTCAGAGAAGAGTATGAGACAGTTCTGGGTGAAATATGGGTTTAAAACCTTGATCAAAACGAAGTTTGTTGAATAAGAATGTCTTTTGGCTTTTTATTTTTCACGATAGCAACGTGCATGCCTCAAACCTGTTAACTGAGGCATCCCTCAAGCTTGTGCTTCGTGAAGGAATTAATTGGTATTTTAATAGAAGTGCTGACAATATAAATACCCCTTGAGACACTTTGCCTCCATATGGTTTCTCTGCAGAATTTCTCTGATTCCCCACACTTCCAAAACAGGGATATAAACCTCCTGACACAGCAGAGCATGAGTCAGTCCCATAACTACAAAAAGAAATCTTCCCTATTACCAGGTTACTCTGCAGACTCTTTTAAAGCCAGTTTTTGCATCTTTGCTGGAGAAATAGATTCTGTCCACTGCTGAAGTAAACCACATTCAGTGGCCTCATGCCAGTATAGCCCTTACATTCATTATTGTACCTTGCTAGAGGAGCTCTTTCTTATATTTTAAGATCATCTCAAGGACTTCGTGTTTTCTAACTCTTCTGGAATTAAGGGCTGGAGCGTAGCTCCATGTGATGAGACTTGATGCAGAGCTCAGTAGCAAGATACGTAAAAAAAAAAACAAAAAAAAAGTCCTCTTTCTTTATCATTTTGTCAGTTTAGCAGCTGCCCCCACACTCACGAGAACCTCACATTCCTTCTACTCTGAGGCCAGAACAGCAACATCCTCCTTCTTGCACCTGACAGGACATTGTAGAAAGGCCTGTTTTGACATAAGGACATCAAAACACGTGCAAATGGAGAAAAAACAGTCACCCAGCTCCCTCTGCAAGGAATTCCTGGATGTCCCTTGAGCCCTTCCAATCCCCTCCTCAGCGTGTCTCTGTCTTGAGTGACATGTGCACAGCACAACAAATGTTCTGGAGGCATCTCTGCTTCTTGGACATGCTGCCAGATATTCATCCACAGTGACAGACTTCAGTACATAAAAGCGTGAGCAGAAAAATCCTCAGGGATTTCATCATATAAAGTTTTCTCCTCCAAAGTTTTTATGGGCTGAAATTTTATATCTTTAAAGACTTTACCCCATAAAAATCCAAGAAGATAATAAAACAAATAGTGTCTATGTCCAGGGTCAGTAGCCTGGGGGGAAAATGCTCTTGGGTAATAATAAGAATACCTTCAGTAACAGTATTGACCAGAAATGATTAATCTGTTCTTTTCCTCATTGGCTGACATTTCACCATTATTGCCCTCAGAGCTACTCACTATTTGCTGTGCAGAGTAGCCACAGGTACAAGGCAATGCAGAGATCCCAAAGTGTGACTTTGAAGTGTTGTTGAGGATGATAAACCCAAAAAGTGAACTTTGCAGACTGCAGTTTGCCTGGTCCAGCCACTCATTTTTTCCTCTAGCTCCCTCACTCCACCTATTTTAAACCTGAAGTGTGTGGATACACCCAAACCCACACTCACATGCTCGTATCAATCCAGATTAGGAAAGGGCTGCCAACCTACAGAAAATAAGCAGAATACCCAACATCTCACACAAAATTAGGCTGACCTAATTCCATGTCTATATTTACACGTGAAATTCAGAAAAACTTGGAAAAGTTGTTTGGTTTTTTTTAAACGAATCTTAGAAAGTTAGATTGGTAGCATTGTTTGCTACATGATCCTCTAAAGGCCCTGAACAACAACATAATTAAAGCCCACAGAAATAAGAAAACCTAAAATCACTTTCCTGTAAATCAGTGCAGACCAATAAGTTTTACCACAGGAAGGAATGGGCACAGATCGCCTCATGTGTCCCCCAAGCTCTTGGTAGGAGGACACACTTGTTATTTTCTGGTCTGATACCTCCAGATCTGTGGCATTAGCCATGGATAACATGGTTCTGCCCATGGAAAGCTGGAACTTCTCCTCACCTGTGTGGAATGTTATTATTGCCCCGGGTGGCCGTGATACTATTTCACACATTTGAGGCTTGTTAATTCTCCAGGGCTAAACTGGCCACTCCAGCCTGCTTCCACTCCAATAAATGCAGGATAATGTGCTGGCTAAATATAGAAATCTAAAATATAAACAAATCCCCAGTGATACCCTCGAGATCCAGGCAGAGTAATCAGTGTAAGAGCACTCAGGGTGCACGTGTGGCAGCCTATCCTAAAACCTACTCAAAACAACTGTAACAGTACTTCTGCACGCCCCATATCAACCAACAGGATGGAAATAAACTGGCATAAAACCTTATCAGAAGTCCTGTTGTCTGAAGCCATTAGAGAGAAGGACATGGATACTTAACTAATTGGCACTCTCAGCCTCCTATCCTGGGGTGGTGGGAGCAGTCATCAGCTGAAGGAATGACTCAGGGAGCCACACTGTGCCTTGTGTAATTTTACACAGGTGGGGCATGGACTGGAGAACAAAAATGAGGGCTTGTCAATAAAGCACAGAGCTGATCCCACAGTGAATCCCTCTGTGAATCACCTCAGTACACCAGGGGACCTGGGAGACCCATACTCCCCCTTGAAACGCAGATATCCTTTCCCCTCATGCATTTCTGACCATCCCTGTTAACTTTGTGCTAGTGCTGGCACTATCAACGTGTTTATGCTTTTGCCAGGATACACTGGATGCAGTGCAATTGCCCCAGCTTCCAGCAAGCAATGCCCACCTCGAGAAGACAAAGTTGTTACTGGCAGGGGATGCAGCCAAGGCAGAGCTGAGCATGGTCTGACCCAAACCCCAGCCCAGGAGGAGCTGCAGCTCAGCCTCCCTTGCTCTGGTGGATAAAAATGCCAAGCAAGGCTGTTCCCAGGCTGGCAGCTCCTCCTGGCAGCTCCAGCACCATTGGGATCCACCAAGTGTGAAATCCACCTCTCTGCATCAGAGCAGCACAATGCATCATTTGAGTCATTTCTAAGGGATGGAAAGGTTCATAAGCTTCGTGTTGCCCTCTGCACAGGAGTGAATTTTACTCTTAATGCAAACGGTGCTTAAATGCAATATTTTAAAACTAATATTCCATATAGGCACAGTGTCTGATTCGTGCCAACCCAAGGGGTAATATGAGCGCTTAGTGTTTTTTAACCAGCTCCCAAGGACTGAATAAAACCCTCAGATGAAAGCTGTGACCTTCAAAGAGCATGGAATCACTCTTTCTTTTCATCTAAAAGATAATTTAGCTAATACTTTTCTCCTCATTGAAGACAGAGGCTCGCTGCACTGAAAACTGTTTACAAATGTTCTTTCCCCATTAAATTGATTTTCTGAGTATAGATAGGCAGTGTTTTCTGGAACTAATTTAAATTCCTCTCTAATTAATATTCAGGACCAAAATATGTTATCTTTGCATGACTGTGCAATTATTAAAGGGAAAATATCATTAGAGAAAGTAGGGGGTTTTTGGTGTTTTCTTTAACTGGCCATTACCCAGCAAGAAATATATCATTTATTTGCCTTTTTTAGACTGTAACTCAAGAAGCCTTCAAGAGAGAAGTATCCTTTTCAGTTATGTACACACCATTTGTGGAAGGAGACAAGGATGACAAAATAAAGGAGGCAAATAAAAACTTCGCTAAAGAGCACCCTGATTACATGCAGCACATATTCACAGGTAACAGCAGATGTCTTGAGCACTGTGTACTCTTTGTGTGTGATTGTGTCTTAAAAGGAGGCTGAGAGAGTCTGAAGCTTGAGCTCCAGACATTCCTACACTTCTGGGGGGAAAACTGCCATCTGAGATTTGCTCTGTGATTGTCCCTGATTTAGGTAATCAAACAAATTCTGAGGCAAAGTACAGACTTTACACTGCAAGTCCCCCTACATATAATTTTTACCCGTGAAGTGCTGTATTTGTGTTACTGAATTTCATTATTGCAACCCATCTTTTGTTCAGAGGCAGGTTTGCAGTGTGCTGTGGTGACAGGGAGACCCAAGCTCATTCCCAGCTCCATGAATTTCCATAACCACTGATGGCCATCCCTGCAGCATGGCCTTCACCTTTCCCTCCTGTGAGGCACTACTGGACTGACCACCACCTTTGAGAGCACCTCAGCTGCTAGGATGGGAATAGAGAGCCAGGTTTCCTTTAGCCTGCTGAAGACAAGCAGGATCTGGAGTGAGCAAGGGCTTTATCAGAGCCTTTTGTCACCTCCTGGCACAGTGAACTCCAGTAGTCTCTCCTGGGGTAAACATATGCCCAAATTCTGGTGACCATGCCCTTGTTTCAAGAGGACTGGGCATGACATTTTGGCAGGGGGATAAAAGACATTTCTTCCTGTCATTAACCTGCTGACCTGGAACATAGCTGCCCCTGATAACGCTTGGCTCTGAGTTGGTGATTGAGAAACATGAAGGGTACATCTCCCACGTCAGATGGTGGAAAGCCTCTACCCTTGTCACACAAACTGGGTGCAGCTGACCTCTCACTGCCACCTCCAACACAATCATCCAAAAGGCTGAGGGGCTGCTCAGTTCCTGCAAACCCCAAGTCAGATGGCCCTGACCCTGCTGAGCTTCCAAAAGGAGACAGGCTGCATCATTGGAGAAAAGAAGAAAACAAAATCTCCTTCTAAAACACAAATAGGAATTAGGAAATATGGTGTTCACCATAGAACTGTGCAAGTAGGTAACACAAGCAAACTTGTTTTGTTCATTCTAGTTTTACTTTAGAAAACCAGTACCAATCTAGATCATGCTTTGCAAGTGGCAGACCACCGTGTATGGGATTTCTGGCAGGAGATTTGGGTTTGTTCAAAGAGAGAAAATGAGGACTTATCTATCATGAAAGTTGTAAAATCCCTGTCTTCCATTTACTTGCTGATGGAACTGTGGAGAATTTCCTGGGACAAAAGTGCTGGTATTAAAAGGAGCATAAAATAAAACTCCCTCAATTTACAGCAAGGGTGAGACTTTCAGGAGCACATAAGCAGAAGAAGTGTGCAAGTGTTGCACTGAAACTCAGCTTGTGTTCATAAATCATTGAATGATTCTGAAAGTGTCACCAATCACTTTCTCACTCCTCCTTTTCCAATAAAGAAAAGGAAGAAGGCAAAAAAGAAGGGGGGGGGGGGNTCCTACAGAGCTCTAGTCAATTCTAAAACAGACTGAGTAGAGACAATTCTGCTTTCACACACGTCCTTAGAAACATCTATCCGTTAAAAGAATTGTTTAAATTTTATTTTTTTCTGAGTACTGGAAAAAAGGTTCTGGGATCACTGGAATTTCTGAGATTTAAATGATACCAAAGGCAAAGAAAAAAACATATGTATATCAGGGCTGTCCTGAGAACCCTCACAGGCAGAGCAGATACAGCTCATTTTCCTTCACTTGATGCTGAGATAACTCAAAACAGTATTAAGTGAAGTCAGCCAAGTCTGTAGTGTTTGCTCAACTTATCTAGTCAGATCTGACCTAAAATCTTAGTGCCCACCAAAAAAAAAAGACATCACAAACCACAAGTTTAGTTCGTTGTCAAAACTTTCAAAAAATTCAAACTGCAGGTCTGAATTTCTCATAGGTGAAATTAAAAATAGGAGTTAAATCCTATTCTATCAGTGGGAGTGAAATACCAGGCATCTCACGAACATGTTATTTTAAATACCCTTCCTATTCTGCAACAAATATCTGTCCAATTTTAGTCCAAGTTCTGCTGGAGTGTAAGGCCTGAATTGGTTTCAAAGTTTTCCTATTGCGAAGGAAAAGGAGCAGATACACATTGAAATCCAAGTGTACAATGCAGTTTGTCACGAAATTGGGAATCCATCAGCAGCAGAATATGCTGCAAGGGAAATATCAGGTCCACTTGCTTTGATTTATGTCAGGGTAAGCCTGGAGAGCGCTGAGTGGGGTTCTCCATTTGTCACTGTGACCACACAGCCTGGCATCTTAAAAGCAGAGCTCCCTGCAAACAGAGCACTCCTTTGTGAGAAGTGACACTGACATTCAATCTAGGTTTATTTTCTGCAGGGGAAGGGGAGGGAGGGTAGGGCTGGTCCGGCTCCCTGCACAAAGGTGGTTCGTACAAGTGCTCCGAGCACGTGCCCTTCCCGAGGTCGGGGCAGACCCACCCGGTGACACACAGGGGTTTGACAGCAGCAGTCACACGCTCTGGACGTGCCACAGCACAGCTGACACGTGCCAGCTGGGGACACCAGACAGGAGTGCAGGAAACCTGCGACTGTGGTGGTGGCGGTGGCGATGGCAAAGGCACAAATCTTTAGGAAATTAAACCTCACGAACTCAGGGAACAACAAAAGAGCTCCTTTTGCAGCTAAGAGATCCGGATGATGTGTTCTGAAGGGTTGAGTTCTTAATGCTTTGGATGATCAGCATTGAAAAGTGCATAGATGGGAAGAATATGTTTTGTCTTATGCATCAGCAAAACTTAAGCCGTTGATGCAAAAGGTTGCAAAGTCCGGATTTTCAAAACTCCATTAGAGCTGGATGGGTTGGTTTGGTCACTTTTGTTCTGGCAAGATTTCTGGAATCCATTTCAGTCCCTTTAAACTCCTTTTTTTTTTTTT
>WAAG01044028.1:30343-55622 GCA_013390105.1 Tichodroma muraria
TCCCTCCAAAACCCAAAAGTAGCTTCTCTTACACCTGAAATGTGACAGGAAATTATCTTCATTTTGCTATTACAGATCCTCATGGAATTTCCACGTGGCAAGACATCATGGCTGAATCCCTGCCTGCCCAGCAGTGCTTACTGACTGTGGGTTTCAGAAACAAATACATTGGAAAAAAAATTTGGAAAGGTCTAGAAACTAGAAAACTGCCCATTTTTTCAGGTGCACCAACTTGCTTAAAGACTGGAATAGCTCAAAGGTGATCTCCACAATCCTTGCTGGATGAAGAGGTTTGGGAATTTTCTCAGGGCCCTTTTCCCTTGGGCCAGAGAAGTTTCCCCACCCTCCACACTCCTGCAGCTTATCCTCACCCTGACAGATCCTCTACAGAAAATGAACATGAAAAAACACAGTATTTTTATTTCATTCCCTAGACCAGAAGGCACCTTTCAGTGATACCATGGAAGAAAACAATTTGGGGAAAGAACTGAGGGAAAATATTGTCATGGATTTTATAAGCAGCACCAGAATAAATGTCAGTGTAAAAACCTCTTTTTGGTGTGTGATGTGTGGTGGCAGAATCCTCTGTGTGGGAATGATGTTGTGCTTTTCGATGGGTACTTCATGCTGCACGTGCTCCTCCCATGTCCAGAAACACCCGGTGAACTGCACCAGGAGCTGAGCTCAAACGGGGTTTAGATACTTTTTAAAAGTAGTCCTAATTATTTAACAGTACCCGGGTTATTTTAAATCATTCAACATGCAATTTTCTCAAATCTTTATGGCCTAATATATCATATCCCTTTTCCACATAACCACCAAAACTACCCATATATATATATATATATTTAGTACCCATAGTATGCTGCACATTCCACCAGGATCTCCATCAAGAGTTAATAATTGCTCCTTGAAGCATTTCTGATGATTCAGATCCTGATCCCTATGTAGAGAAGTATGGGAAATAACCTTCAAATCTGCTACAGCCATATTAAAGGTATATTAGTTAATTCTGCTCCATACTTTCTGCAATAATGTACACAGCTTTTTAGCAGCATGGCTGTTGATTAGCACAAAAGGTCAAAAATCAAATTTGCATGTAGACTAGACTGTTTTAATGCAATTCTCAAATTATTCTCCTGAAAATATGAGGAAGAAGCCTCTCCTCCTCCCCAGCTTGTGCATGCTAATGTTAATGCCTTTTCCCTAGCAATAACCGGGCTGGAGTTTTCTGTGCGCTCAGGGAATCAGAGCCATTTTCTCGTCAGGAGTGTCTTAGCAAATCACAGGATTTATATTCTTAGATAGGAGGTTGACAAAAACTGCTACTTAGCAACCCCTAGCAAGGAAGAAACATTAGCTGGATATTTGAGGAAGCTCTGTCTCCTTTAGTTCCAGAGAGCAGCTGCTGAAGCAACACTAAGTGCCTGAAGTCATAGGGTTGGTGGGAGGTAAAGGTGCTCAGTGCTGTTCCAAAATGGGCTCTCACAAGGTGTCTGTATGGCTGGGAGGCAGGAGAAGGGTCAGACATCCCCAAGGAAACACAGCTGCTTCTCTCCAGTTCTCTCCTGAAGCCTTGTGCTGTTGGCTTTGGGTGATCAAAAGCCTGGGTTATTGATGTGTGGGCTGATAGAAGTGGCATTTTTGGGAAAGTGAAATATCTGTTACTGCTGTGGGCACTGCACTTCAGTGCACTTCAGGAAGCTACAAGTGCAAACAGACAGTGGGTTGGGTACTGGATACAAAATAAACCCCTGGCCTTTCTAAAAGCACCAGTAAAACTGATATTTGAAAAAACTAATTGAGTCCACAATTCTCTCTTTGGGTCTGACACAGAGCTTTTAGAGGTAAGATTCCTCTGTTACAGTTGTACAGTCTCCAAATAGTATCAAGAAGAGAAGAAACTTTGAAATAGGGTATCTTTTGTATTTTCCAAAATTATCCTATTGTGTAAATGAATTTGGAAGAACAGAACCTTGTGGTTCAAGCAGAGCCAAAGAGCAAAAGACAATGGCAATTACACAGACACAGGACCACAGCTGCTCTGCTACTGAGGATAGCATCTCTTTATGGTGCTAACAGACTTAGCCAATTTTGCTTCTTTAAAAGTATTCCAAAATTTTCTTTAAGCTAGAACTATGACTCCATCTTACTTCTGTCACACACAAACTAAATCAAAAACTTCTGCAAGGCAAATTTCAGCTACAGACCTAAGCTTTACAACTTACTTTAAGAAGACAAAAGAATATCTTTATTTTTTTTAATAGAGCCAACGTTCCTTTCTGTCTTCCTTTTCATTTGAAGACACAAATGTGCAATCCAATTTCTTGTCCTGATCAGACTTTGTTTTACAAAAACATCTCGGGGTTAAAGTAGACCTTATTAAACCGTGGCAGCATTTAATATTCAAGGCAATTTTGCCACCTCAGTTGTGCAGCCACACGACCTAGAGTTAGTTATGTGCTTTATACACACACACCAGTGTTGGTATCATGTGAAGTTTGAGGTTTAAAAAGCAGGGAATTTTCACTTGGACTCCCTTCCTCATAAAGGACAGCCAGCCCCATTTAAACCAAGGGGACATTTGGGTACTGTAAAGCAATTTGAGAGAGAATGTCACAGCCTGCCCCTCTCCTGCAGCTGGTGGGGAAATGCCATAAACCTCATCTACCCAGAAATGCCCTGGCACAAGAGTTATTTCATTTGCCTTAAAAGATGTCTGCTGGTCAGACCTGCAGCTGCTCATACCCCAGCCAAGACTGCCAGCACTCACAAGGGTTATTCTATTAAGTGATTTCACTTAATTTATTAAGTGGGGTGATTTCTGCTGCTTTGTACACACCAAGTTTGCCTTTCTCTTGCTGTAGTCCCATGCTGATGGCACATGATGCTACTTAAGAGGAGAGAATGGCCAGAGGGGTTTATTAGACTGCTCAAACCATAAAGGTGAGCAAAACCCACCACGATTCACAGTGTGATGCTTGCATTTACAGATCTCACTCTTTTGCTCTCTATTTTTAAAGTGTTTACTACAGACAGGTTGCAGCACACACACTTCCTGAAGGATACCAGGGGCATTAAAGAATCATTATGATGGATTTTAACTGCTTGTTATTGCAATGAGCTACAGAGCTGCTTGCAAGGCATAACTTCATTGAGATTTTTGAGCTGAAAAACATTTGAAAGGACTCCACAATAGACAAGAACTACTGGGAGGCATTCCAGACTTTTGCAAAGTGGTGCTCCTTAAGCTGATACTTAAACATGCCCTGAGTGCTGGATATGACACATCCCGCTTAAAATCCAGGCTGACCAAACACTTAGCTTTTCTTTATATTTTTTAACACTCAGCAATTTAACTTCATTTATAAATAGAAGTGGCAGAAGGGATGACTGTTTTCTTGCATACAGAGAAAAGGAAAAGGTGGGGGTATCACGCCGAAGTTCTCAATACATGAAAGGACACATGATTCACTCCTCTCACATGCTCTGCAGCTCCTTTTTGCAGCGAAAGCTTTGTTCTGGTGCTGGGTGTTCAGCAAGAGCTAAGGTAAGCTCCATCCAGCAGAGGCTGATCTGCTTTGTGCGGGTGCTTTTTCATCCCAAGGTCAGGGGAAGGAGGACGTCACAGGGCTGGTCCTCGGGCAGCAGGACCTCATTTCTCTCCCAGCAGGGAGGTCTTCAAAGATGCCTCCGGGAATAAAAACCCTTTTTGGTTTTATTTTAAACGGGGTTTGTGCAGCAAAAAGTTTTCTAGGGAATGCTCCCTCTTGCGAGACTGCCCATTAGGAATTAAGTTTTCAACAGAAAATCCATCAATTGCTTATTTTTACTTTCTTTTTTAAATTCTCCTTGAAATACTAGTCAATAGGAGTGAGATACATCCAGAAAGTAACAGCATCATCATTTACCTGTTTCTTATCTGAATATGTTACTGAATTTCTAACCACAATACAACTCTCACTCCATATACTGCATTTTTGGTTCCTCTGCTACCTGATTGCTCTTTTTCACTGAGCCTCCATTTAAGTTTGCTGCTTGCTTAACCTTCACTGTGGCTACCTGGGCTGGTTTCACTTTCATCTGATTGCCAGGTCACTTTATTATGTTTTTTACTGCAGCTTAGTAGCCCCTTGAATTCTGCTACAGTTCATGTAATTCTCATCATGCGGATCAGCTCCCCGTGGAAATTTTCTTCCTGCCAGCAGCAGTTATTTACTTTCTCTTTCTGCATTTCTCATTGTCACTGAAACACCACCTCTGACAATGTTCAACCTCCTCTATTCCCTTAAAAAAAAAAACACCCCAAAAAAACCCCACAAACTTGTCAGTCATTTATTTATTTATTTCCAACCTACTCTAAATTTAAATAGCTTTGCTGTGTCCACTGAGTGAGTGCTGGCTCAGATGCCAAATTTGTTTCCTGGAGCTACGTGGCCTGCCTTTATATTCTTCTGAAGAGTCAAGCAGAGAAAAAATTGTTTTCTTTTAGCCTTTACTTTCTTAATCACTGGAGAAGCCCCCAACAGACACAGCATGATGAGGGAGGATTGTTACCTGCTTTCTGAGCTGATGACTCAACACGCTCATTTCTCAGTGCTTGCACAAAAAGGGTTTGGGCGGATTTCAAGAATAGCAGGGAAAAACCATTTGCTGCATCTCAAATGTTGTGAGACTATTTGGTGTTGATAAGAGCTCTCTTTCTTTCTCATTAACTGATTGCTTCTCCTTCTTTTAATGCACACAGCTCTGCCTGGGGCTTTCAGAGACTGGTCGGGTGCAGACCAAGCTCCATTTTCTTCCTTTCTTCAGCACTATGTTAACTAGATAGGGTCAGACTTACAATTTCACATATCAGAGAGCACAGAAAACTTTTTCCTTGCTGTATCTCCTAGTAATACTAGCTCAGGTCCTCAGAAAATGACTTTTCAAGAGATAAATGTAGTTTGTGAGGAGGTTGTTCTGGTCTCTCTTCTTAGAGATGGGGTAACAGCTCATGAGAAGATGGCTTTGGAAGGACTCTCCAGGATCCTCAAGTCATGTACTGTTTTACACCTTTGCTTCACCCAATATCTCACTCATACATTCAGTAAAATCCATCTTAGAACTAGTCAGGCTTTGTCTTTTCTGCTCTGAAGAAAACATACTGCAGACCTTCCACCTGAATTATCAGAAACTTAACTGTCTTGTTTGTACCTATTTTTACATAATGGTCCTTCTGCTATCATTGTCTTTTATCTCTGCTTTCCTTTCCAGTTGTTTGCTCTCTTTGGAATTCTGCCCTGCATTATGTTTATTGAGAAGAATAATAAGCTCTTGGCATTTTCATTAATAGACTAATCAAAGCACACTTCTCTCAAAAGAGGTATCTCCTACCGTGCTGGCTTCTCTGCTCTGTGGTGCTTGGGTTTCAATTAACCTCTCCAAACACAGCTGATGGGAGCTATCTGCAATCCTCCAGAGAACTGCTGACCAGAGCTCCTCTCCCTGTGCACTGCCTGATTCTCTCCTTCAGCTAATGGAAATACCAGTCCACTGCCTCAGCTCTTTCTTTTCCAGTGGCTCTCACATCTGGAGCTCCCAGATTACAGTTCCATTACTGTGCTGATCTCCAGCACATAGTCTTTTATTTCATACTCTTTCACAATTATCTTGTGTATTAGATTAAAAGGTGTAAAATTAACTGCACCAGGATTATTTGTGCTTTTTTAAAGTTTAAGAAAACTGAAGTTTTTTCCATTACAGTTCCTGTAAGAAGTATAGAAAGCAAGATCAGAATTGCTATTAAATTCTTAGGCTTGATAAAAGAACCACGTTCACACTTGATGGCAACACTCAATGGTTGCCCAGTGCAAATGTCTGCAAAACCAAGATCAAGACCAAACCAAATGATGAAGATCCTCTGTGAAGGGAGGTTCAATTTAAAAACAGGACAGAGTTTGTTGGAAAAAAAAAAAAAAAAGCCATTCCAAACTTCCTTTTCACTGTGCTCAATTCATGATTGGACCTAGAATCACCTACCTGAAGTACATGGAAATGGCAGCATCAGGGTGCCACCATACGGAGCTGCCAGAACAAAGGTCTGCTAAAAATACTGGAAGTGGTTTTGAAAATTGATGCCAATTCTTGGAATTTCAGGCACTTAAGTGCATTCAAAACCCTGATTAGATGAATGGAAATTTCACTCTGAAGGGCTGAGCATTCAGATATGCAATGGCTCCATCTCGTCGGGAATCTAGGCCAAATTGCTTTTGAAAATCTCAGTAGGGTGCTTATTTGCATTTTTGGCATCAGAATACTTCTGAAAATATGGTGGCAAGGCTGCCATCCATCAAACACTTCAGCAGGTGCTGAGATTTTATGCAAGCACTTGGCTGAGTTTCTCTATTCACACTCTTAAAATTTACCATGTGCCTGGCTGCCTGGAGGATCAGAGACCACCTCTGCAGGTTTTAGGCCCTCAAGGTTATATATTTGAAAACTCTGGATTTGCCTAGTCTGCAAACAAACTGTAAGCTGACACACTGCATGCTTTCCTCAGCCTCTTCACTGAAACTTTAAAAGCAATCCATGTAAGTTAGGTAATGTCTAATAGAGGGGATTATGGAAAAGCCATTTCCAAATGAGAAAATTGTATTTAAGTTTTTTATCTGCTGTCCCCCCTTCACATATGCTACGACTGCATATTTATTTTACTACTACTGCTACTAGAGAAAGTGTGACAAGAAATTTTTCTCCTCCCTCCCTCTTCAGAGATTGTCAGCAGCATTATCTTTAAGGTGCTGGATACCATATTGCTTATAGCATTACCAGCACAGATATAGGGGGTGATAAGCCTCCAGGTGCAGAACTTAAAGGATGAGATTTTTTTCCTGCAACTCTCCTCTAACCTCCCTGCTTTTTTTGGGAAAACAGGGCAAGCACAGCTCGTGTCCAGCGTGATGGAGAGGTTCCATTACACCGACCTCCTTGGCCGCTGGCAGAGGCAGGAGGAACAGTTCTAGGTGATGAATCAAGCGGTGGCTGAGCTGGTGACCATCCCCTGCCTGCAGGAAGTCACTTGGGAGGGTGCAGAACGGGGCAGGTTCAATTTCTAACACCTATTTTGGCCTTTAAAAGAAGGGAGCCAGGGAGGGAAGGGCTAGGCCAGAGCTCTGCGCTGCAATTTGCTCCATAACTCATTTTTCCAGCGTGCAGCCCTGAAGCAGTTTTTAAATCGTCCTTCAGTGCTTTATCAGAGGAGGTGCTGATCACCTGCAAGGATGACTTTTATAGAACCAGCATGACTCATCTGTGGGCATATTTTTAAAACCTCTTCTTTTCCCCCAAACCTCCCCAAATCAGTCTGGGAAAATGATTGCAATTATTCAGATTGTGCTACTTTAAATTATCTAACCTCAGAAGCCACCTGCTGCAAAACAGGCCCAATCCAGCTACAGCTGAGCAGAGGGGGAAAGGAAAGGTTTCCTTTTCTGCTTCCATGACTTGCTCCCTGTGTCTGAATAATCCTGTGTGCCTGCCATGCTTTGTTTTCCCTTTGTGAGAGGAGGGCAGTGATGACAGCAAGGCTGGGACTGGAGTCATTAAAGGCCTGATAGCACATCAATAAGCTGCAATCAGAAAGTATCACATGATTATTCTTCCTCGAGGCTGTCAGGTTTTACAAAAGAGGAAAGAAGGAACTCATGTACATGTAAATTTTAAGCATTTCATTCTAGGGTAAAAAAAAAAGTCTCTCCGAAGCCTTGCATTTAAATATAGTCCAATTTTGATGAGCCAACTAAAAACTCTTGGTTTTCCCAAAGCCAGTCCCTTGCCATTTGTTTGCAGTCCTGCAAAGCTCCTAAGCTCTGCAGAATTAAAGCTTCACAGCAGCTTGCTTTAGGGAAGAGGAGCAGCAGCCTGCAACTGCAGGAGGTGGTTGCCAGACTTTGAAGTCTGGGCTCGAGATAAGGGGAAACGACATTGCAAAGAAACTGTGTTATTAAAAGACATTCTCCATTTGATTCAAGTTCTCTGGTATTAAACTTCAGCAGGCCCACATTTCAAGGCTGACTAAAGGGTCTTGAGTTATTGGTACATATTTCAGTGATAGGTTTTTCTCCAGGGCACAATATTTTCAGTGCATCGCACGTTCGGCACAGGCTCTCACTCTCTTGTCTGTATCTTGTCATGTAGTAATCACAAACCTGACCTCCCTGGAAAGCTTTTTGGAGAGGCTTTAGGCCACCCAAGACAGGTTTTTCAGTCTCTTAAGGGTAGGACTGGGCAGGACAAAGGTCTGTGCTGGGACACTTAAGTGACAGGCTTTAAATCTTTCTATGAAACACGTACTTTTTGTTTACTGAGCTCAAGGTAAAAATGCTTTTTTAAAAGAATAAAGACAGAAAATCTCTACCAGCTACACTGCATTAATTCAGAATTCATTTATTTTTCTTTGTTCTGCCACCCAGCTGTAAAATATATCTTTATTCTCTCTGTGCAAATGGAGGCTCGGTTGCTTTGTAACTGGAATATTTTAGTAAAGTTAAGGCACCACGGTGTGAAGGCACAAGACTGCAGGCAAGAACTTGCAGAATAACTTCACCAGGGAGTGATTAATGGGCTTTATCTTTCCTGGTGACACCAGCCCACATGGCCCAGGCTTCTCCTATGCCAGTAGGGACCGGTTCCCTACCACATCCCAGCTGCACCGAGCCCAGAACATCACTGCCCATCGCTGGGGCTGCACTCCTGAGTCATCCAGGGAAAGAGGCAGAGAGAGATCCCCGCTTGCTCCTCCTCCTGCCATCCTCCTCGTCCCACTGGGCTCCACACGGGGTGAACCCCCTGCAGGACTGGGCTGTGTGGTGTGATTCAGCATCTCTCAATGACCGCTCCAGGGGCAGCCCCCGAGCCCCTGGGGTCAGACCCACAGCACCCACGCAGACCCCATGCGGTTCTCACTCTTCACCAACGTTTCTGAGAGAGATCTCATTTCCTTTCCTTGAAGAAAACTGAGCTGGCCAAGGCCTAATCTCACTTGGACTAATAAAAATTTAAAATAATTCCTCTGAGGTCATTTTGACTTTACACTGGTGAAACTGAGATAAGACTTTATGACCAAGGGAGGCGGTTAAATTGCGTGAGTTACAAAGGGCTAAAGATGCCAAATGTTTATTATTACATACTGAATAAGTTGTATAAAGTTTAAAAGACACTGAATTTATAATAGAACAACTCGCAAAGATCCCAAAGGCATTTCAGTAATAAACTCTTCTGTGTAAATGTCTTCCTGTAACTAAATAAATAAAGTCCTAAGATATGGCACAGGGAACCTCAACTGAGGCCTTTGTAAGGCAGTATTTTCTCACAGACCCTGGAAAAACAAAGATGCTGTGATTTCAGTTAGCCTGAGCAATTGAATATAAGTGGAGAAAAAACCCTGAAGAAAATCTTTCCAAGGTTGATGATTTCAATGTCACCATATTTGTACATCATAAATCAAGATGAAAGGCTGTTCAAAAAGAAAAAATCTATTTTCATTTAAAATCAAATTAAGACTTTTTTTTTTTTTTTAAGCCACATTTCTCTTTTGGGGGGATTTTCCAAGAAAGCTCAGCTTTGGGAGAATTACTATGGTTTGCCAACTACCCACTTTTGCCAGTAGAGCTGGTGAAACACTTTGGGTGATAAAAACTAAAACCACAGCACACATCCGGCACTTTTTACTGGTACATACCAGTATCAGTGAAACTAATTGGAAAGAGTTCTTGTTTTAACTTGCTGCCCAAAGCAGTGAAATTTGCAGCCTGGTTGTGCTGTCAGAGCAGCCCCTTAGAGGTGACAGACCGTTGTCCTGGTCCCTGCCCCAGTGAGTGCTGCCCAGCCAGTTCTTCAGGAGAATTACTCCAGAGAAAGCACTGGAAACATCCTCCCCTTCCATGGCCAGCTCCTCTGCTGCCTGGTTTGATGCAGGATTTGTGCTTTGCCCATTCTGCCCTTAATACCCTTAATCTCTGGGCTGTGTCTGTTCAGGATTCACAGAATGAGATTATATGTCATAAAAGTATGGTGATAGAAAATTTCTGACAGGTTAACTCTTGAAGACAGGGGCAGAAATTTACAGGGCTCTTTTTTTTTTTAATCAATGCTGATGCACAACTTAAAAAAACCCAAAAGATTTCATGAAATGTTTCGACCAACAATATTCAACTAAATGGCTGCACAAGCACAGGGAAAACAGGCTGGGATTGAGCATAACCAATTTCATTAGAGATTCAAAAGAAGATTCCTGTATCTTTATCTAGTGCTGCGATACAGAGAAATAATTTTAACTTCAAATACCTGAGTGTGTAGGGTAACTTGAGGAAATGCAAATCTGCTTCTTGAATCTCAGGGCAGCAGTTTTTTTTCTTGTCTAAATGCTGTTGTTTTAAAACAAGTCTAAATGCTGATGTTTTAAGTTTTACCACCCATGTTCTCATATTAGACTGCTGCCTGTCTAGGTGCGGAGGGAAAAGACAATTTCTTGAGGGAAAACTTCTTCATAAATTCTAATGCTTATACTGTCCAATTCCTTGTAATGAGTAATGGATGTGGGAAGAGATTCCAAAAACTATTGTTTGCACTCTCTTTCAGCAGCTAAACATTTTGGAATAGACCTACTAGAGCACAGCAATGTGACAGGTATTAGACACCAGTTTCTCCCGGTTTGTCCCTAAATACTGATGCTGATGGCTGCTCACAGGAGTCTGCTCAAGAATCTGAGCCTTGTGTCTCTCTTACTGAACCAAGAGCTGCTGAAACATTTCCAGCTGTTTGGGAAAGGTGCAGGGTGAGGCAACACTGTGGCTAACCTGGAAGGGTACTGGAGTGAGGCAGTGCTGCAGCTAACTGGAACTTTAGCCTCCCTTCTAACACGAAGGACTGATTACCAAGTATTTCCCCTCAGCTTCTTTTTATAGTTTACACTAGAAATTGTCAGCCTTGGTTTTATGCTCTGTTATGCTGAATGATGGAGAGAAGGAAGGGTTTGCCAAAGGAAAAGGATAGTAAAAGCAGGGAAAATGAGCTAGATACTTCCAGCTACAGTAAAAGCATCTCAGCTTTATTGTTGTCCTCTTGTAAGGTTTTACATGCCGCTTTAAATGATGATACATTAGCCTTGGGAGAAAATACTAAAAAGCGTTCATGTATGACACAGAATATCTCAGACAGCTAAAGAATAAAATATGGAGCCTTTATTCTTTAAACCCAAGCCTTCCTTTACTAAATATAAACACTTACTGCATTAAAATGTATAGGCTTAAGTACAAATTTTCCAGAGGATTTTTTCCCATTGTGAAGTATTTTATATCACAATGATACAGTGTAATGGCTGAAGCAAAGATGAGGTGGCAGTGCTCATTCTGTGAAAGATGAGTAATAAAATCATCAGTGTACAAATGATTTTTTAATTAGGTTTTAATCTGTGTATTTAGAGAAGTTATTTCTGTGTGAATTCCACACTGATAATTTTTATCTCGGCACCACAGCTGCAGTCACTAATGGCTGATGCCATGGACATCCTTGAAGGAAGTGAAGATCATATGTGGACTAAAACTGAGAAGGTAAAAAGCAGCAGCAAAGGGCAGGAGAGTATATTGCTCCTTAGGGAGTAAAATTCCACCTGAGTAATATCTATTTGAAAGGTAAAGAAAAGTAAGTGCTATTTGAAACCTGACTGCACCCCTTGAACTCTGTTAGTGCTCAGGCACTGACCACAAATACATGTTTATTATTTGATTTAGCCCCTATGGCTGAACTTTCTCCATGCTAACAGTCTCATGGGGTTGTCTAACACATTAAAAAAAAGACAAAAACACCAACCTGAATAGCTTCTTTTTGGCTGATAATTAGAATTCTTTTCTATCTTTGTCATGTGTGGTACAGTGCTAATTGGGTGTGGGGGGAAGTTGTTAGGGAATGAAATTCAGCCCAACAAATTAGGTCTCTTAGTGGAGCTCAAATGAGGCTTTGGTGATGTGAGAGGTAAAAGACATGTAAATGCCTTTCTGGAGTCTCTGCACAGCAACTGGACAATTTAATTCTGAAAGGATTTGTGAAATGCAGGGAGCCTTGTGCTGGTTCTCAGTACAGATGAGTCTGACCCTGCAGAATGAATAATAGGGCAGGCTGGGGTGTAAGAGGAGTATCTTACACTTTTACAAAGTCTCTCAAAGCAGAGCAAATCACAGCTCTGGGCATTCCCCACCACAGACATTCAGCCCTTGTGAGGAAAAGGACAGCAACACGCCACCAGGGAGGGGAAATGTTATTAATGGTCCTTGCAGCTCCCTCAGGTCCCAGAGGGATGCACTCTCACTCTGCACTGTGGATGCAATGACAGGCTGCTGAATACAGGATTTGGATTTCTGCCCTGGCAGGACTTGAAATTGCCCTTCTTTGGGGTTTGGGGTTTGCAGAGAGATCCCAGGTAGGACTGAAAACCCCAGCCCTGCCTGCACGGCGTCAGCGTACCCAGGACGAGCAAGCGAGACAGAGATGGCTGAAAGACACCACAGGGGTGGAGGGTCAAGGTGTTTTCAAAGTGATTATATTCATTATATTCCTAAGTTATTTGAATTACAATTTCAGAAGGCATCTATCTCTCTTTAGATAAAGTCTGAGTAGGTGTGTATTGCCTCAGTTAGCTGTCAGATCAGTGGCTTTTAATAAAGTTTTCCAAGAACAGAATGTTTTCAGAAACTAATCAAATCTTAAATGCCCCAAATTATAGACAGACTGGGTTTCATCTCTTTCAAAAGCTTGTGAGGCAAAACAAAGGACAGATATTCCTGCTTTTTTGACATTGCACCAGGATAGTCTCTAAATTTCTCACATTTGTCTACAGATCATGAGAATCTCTTGCAACACGAATGCTGCACATGATATAAATTATATATACTTATACAATCACATATATTTTTCCTGCCTTATATAATAAACATTGTTAACTAGATGAGTTTAAATGACATAGCTACAAATAGCCTGTTCCCTGTACTTCTCTAATACTTAATCTTCCCATTTAGACAGTAAATTTAAATATCAAAGAGAGATTTCCAAGGTTTTTCCAAAAGTCAGCATTTTAACCTACAGTCAGGTGCTTGAATAACCAGCCTGATTTTCACAACTCCGAATGACCACAGGTCAGAGGCTGTGGAGAATGGATTGAACAGAGATAGCTAAATATTTATTAAAGGTTCCTTAAAATTTTGCTTATTTCCACATTTTTTAACACAAAGTGATTAATATCTCATTGCAAATTCAGTAAAAGAAACTCGGGTTTTGGTGTGTTTTTCTGTATGTATGTACATCCTTTATATTTCTCTGGATACTTTTGCTTTTTGTATAATTTTAACAAAAATCAAGCTAACATCTAAAAATGGACTGGTAGCCTATATTATGCCACATGACTCCGTGCATAACTCAATATTTGGGATTGAAATTTAGTGAATGCATTAAAACCTGCTCCCTGCCATTACAAAATTTGGTGCTTCAAAATTCGTTTGCATTCTGAGCATATGTTTGCATTTAATTTCTGACAACTCACATAACTATTTGATTTGAGGCATCTTGTTCCAGGCAGAACTCACTGTTTGTTCCATAATACTAAAAT
Source organism: Tichodroma muraria (assembly GCA_013390105.1). Lineage (NCBI taxonomy): Eukaryota > Metazoa > Chordata > Aves > Passeriformes > Sittidae > Tichodroma > Tichodroma muraria. The sequence goes on from WAAG01044028.1 coordinate 43,983, forward strand.
ATTTTTCTGTATTATGTCAGAACAAAGAAATGAAAAGCATCATCAACTTTACTTTTTTCAAAAAAAAATGCATTTCAGCATATTCAGCATGTTCTTGGGAAAAAATTCTGTTTAAATAGAAGAGACAGGAGAACACTCAGGGAGCTCGGGGGAGAGGGGTTTGTTGGATTTTTTTTGTGGTTTGTGGTTGTTGATTTTTAAATCAGCTCTAATTAAGAATGTTACATTAGGTTAAAGATCTCTAACGCATTACCAAGGAAGAGGATTAAATCTGGTGATTAAAAATTGATGTGGTATGGATTACCTCATTACTTGAGCTAGAACCATTTCCAAAAGTTCAGAATTCCTCAGCTCACTCATCACATGACACTGATTGCAGGAGCCTACCAAGAACCTTCACACACATCTAGTTTCAAGGTAGTTATTTGTATTTTTGCTATTGAATTAATTTACATACACTGGAAAGCAAAAAACAGAACATAAAGGAGTTTATACAATCAGCTATAAATGCAAAGCTCTGGAAAGCTGACAGCTATGCTACCACCAGAGAAGTTTGGCTTCTGCAATAGAAACAGCTGTTGCACCTAATGAAAGCACTCAACAGTTTTCTCTAATGCAGCAGGGTTATTGCAGTGCCTATTTTCCAAATGGTTAAAGGGTCTGTCAGAATTGCCTTTACAAACCACTGTTTTCAGGGTTTTATATTCTAGAGTCAGCCATAAAAAATTCATTCAGGCTGAAATCTGACATCAAAGGGCACAAAGCTTGACACACAAACACTTTTCTTCTCGTCATAATGGAGGGTTTATGAAATTAGTTTGGAATTAATCTGAACAATTTTGAATTTACAGGACTGACAAAGTAGTAATAGATATGTAGCTTCAAGTGATTTGGGTGCTGCACCACTCATCCAATTCACTGACAGATTTACGTTTTTAAGCCAACTAATTTATCAAATGGGTTAATGATTTTGTGGGCTTAAACACAAAGAAATGACAAATTACTTCATAATTAGCAGGAAAAAAAGAGAACATCAGTGCACGGAAGATGCTTCTCTCAGTATTACCAGTGCAGCCACCAGGAGAGCTGACCCTGGGAAGCCCAGATTACCTTGGGAGATTAAGAAACATCCTCCCACGGAGCCTTTATCCGTGTACCAGAGGAATCCCAGAGTACTTTGTCCCTGAGGAATGCCTCAGAGGCAGGGAAAATGGGTCTGGTCAAGTCTCCCAGCATCCCTATTCTGCAGAATTTTACTGACACTTTTGCTCCTGGATAAAGTTTGACCAGCAACTAGGGGAAACAGACACCCTCAAACCTTTCCAGCAATTAATGGAGTGACTGAGTCACAGTCTACTTCAGGAATATGGACATTCCAAAGAAAAATTTACCAGCTTCCTTCTTTTTATAGTTGTCAGAGATTTCCAAACTCAGCTGGTTTGTGGCCAGACCACTGGGCTCACAGAGGATTTGAGGCAACATACTAAGGCTTAGGAGTATTTTTTTTGTTACTGGCTCTGTCCAAAATGTGTTATAAATTGAGCCTTAAAGGTATTTAAATATCACAACTTCAGCGTTGCATGAGAATGCACCTCACCTAAGCCCCCCTTATGCATGGGAATCCCACCTAAAGGTGTCAATAGGAAACATTAAGGAAAAGAGAATCAAACCCTCTCTCTTCTAAAAGGGACTTAAGTCTCCACCAGTCAAGACAGGTAGAAACGTATTTTTGGTTACTGGATTTTAAAGTGTAAATTCTCTTCTTAATTCAAATGGTATTTGAATGTATTATTTTAGCAAGACTTATTTAGCCCAGTGGTTTAAGCAATGATCTCTGATGCACGAAGCTCAGCAGCAATGAACGGGAAACTCCAAGAGATACTGAGGGAAATTAGGATGGTAATTAGCTCTGTCCCACAAAACTCAGTCCAGGCACTGAGAATTAAGCAGAGGGGGACACTCCCTGAATAGCCAGATCTGGCTGTTATTGATGAGCTTCTCTGTTGACAGAGTTAACACACAATGTGACATCCAACGTGCACATCAGTGCTGGAACTGGCAGTAAATCTTGGCCCTGGACTACTCGAGGAATACTCTGCAAGGCCAGTGAAGGACTTTACAGCAGCCACAGACAGGCAGAGGGGGTGAGAGTATCTCAGATATATAAAACAGCCCCCCCTTTCCTCTACAGAGCCTTTGCCCCTCTGCAGTATTGTAAGAGGGAAAAAAAAAGAAGAAAAAAGAGAATACGTTCCTATCTCATAACCATAAATTCATTAATAAAGCCTCACACTGTTGTTACAGTGAGAGGCATTTCACTAAATAAATAGATACTTTAGAGCCTGTCAACCAGAAACTTTTGACATCCAAAGAGGGAAGAGCTGTGTAAGTGCAAGCACCAGGATGGCTCTGCTTTCTCCAGCAAGGTAATAATGCTTCTCTCCTCCATTTAGCCCCTAGGCTTTTGTAGCAGTTCCACAGGATCCTCTTAACATCATTTGAACAGCCAAAGGAGAGACAGGAGCTGGCAAATAAACACTTTCCTCCACTTCCACATGTGAGACACTTCATAAAACCTTCACAACTGAGTTTACCTCAAGGGCATCACATACTTTGCAATTTAGATAAGTTATTATGCCCGTCATTTGCTGAGCTCAGTGGAATGCCTGTTTCATAAATCTGAAAGCAGAGCAAACATGGATGAGTGAATAAAAGAACAGATGTAACTTACATAAGGATAAGAATGTAACAAAAGCTGCACTAATATATGTGAATATGAAATGAAGTAAAATTAGCCTAACATATTATATAATATTTCAGCCAGGCATGTAGATTTTCAGCAGTTGACCTCTGCTCACCACATCTCTGCCTTCTGCAACAGCAGGGGGATGCTGTCTGATGAACTGTGCTCTTCCACTGACATTATCTCTTAATTGAAAATCAAGCCATGGAAAAGGGCCACAGACTTGCTGGGCTCTCAGTCAGCCAAAGGAGCAAGGAGGGAGATTCATGGGATGTTGATGGAAAGTGGACATGTTGCTGAATAGGATTAGCTGGCTAGTCCAGCAACTATTTGATGGATATGACTTTGTAACACCTGATAAAGTCATCCAAACCCACGCCACAGCCACTGGGAGCTGCACACAAGCCTCAGGTCACTGAGTTCTGGTGCACTTTCTTGGCTCAAACTTGGCTATTCCTAAATTCAGAGAAGGAAACCAGTTACAGTTTTATTCCCTTCTTGGGCCTTTGGTGCAGCCGAGTGTTTCATGAATGTGTGGACCCCCTGTGAAAGGGAAAGCAAAGGATAGGAAGGGATAGGAAAAGGACATTCTCTGAAACAGGAGTAGCAGCCTAATGGGCAATGAAGTCAGAAAAGTGCAAATGCAAAAGAAAAACAATGTTAGTGGCAACAATTCAGGTAGATTGAGAGTGAAGGAAACCAAGAGCAGAGCAGCCAGGTAAAAATGCAAGAATTTTCCATGGAGTTGCCTAAAGGGTTGCTTCATATCAAGATTACAGAAAACATTGAGACATTCTGGAAAGGATTAACTCTGAATCAGCAACAGCCTCAAGAGAGACAAGTAACTGTGGCAGAGGTTCTAACCTCCTGCTGAGTGAAGTTTTTAGATCAGGCAGAGGGAGTGGGGAGAGTACATGAGCAGAAAATGAGATTTGCCCCACAGAATCTCAGGTAATACAAAAGAATTGTAGGCAACCAAAGAGTCCCATTAATAAATTCAGCCCCAGCACAGGGACAATTAAAGGATGACAGCATTCACAGAATCTTTGAGTAAGAGAGAGCTGACAGTGGGATTTCAGCTGTTATCAATACTCCTGTCCCCCAAAATCAATATCTACCCCAGTAAGTCTCTGGTTCTTTATGCCTTGCATACAAGAGAAGAAAAGAGGCCCCAGCAAGATCCTACATGGCCCTTGGCTACTCTGGAGGTAGCAATTGCATCACATATTGCATCCCAAATGACCATTTCCCACCCTCCAGACACCGGTGTCCCACATAAAGCTGAGCTGTTCAGTGGTCACACAACAAACAATCCTGCCTCCTGACAGACCAGCACTGCAACGTAAAAAACAGCAGCTCTGGCTACTAACAGGGAACTTAGGAGCAGACAAGGTTTTATTCAGATCTGAAAGAGACCTGGGAAGTTTTAAGTTTTCTACTCCACACCAGAAGGAAATGAAATTTCTGTACATAAAAGCATAGGGTTTTTTTCCAGCTAAATTAATCAGTCTAATAACACATATCATCTATATCCATAATGCTTGGGCCATGACAGCTCCAACAAAGCACTGCAAATGCTATCAAGAAGGAGTTTTGTGCTGAGAAGGCTTTTGGTCCATTCCATCAAGCTTAAGGTGTGATAAGTCACTGGAATAATTTTAAATAGCAGCAAATCTGGCAACTAAGCAGTAAGTGTCCTAAAATTGGAATAATGTAGGTGCTGGTAGCTGCCTGGCAGTTAAATCACAGGTGATTCTGGGCATTGCCAGTCCCCACATAGGGATTTAGGTAAACATTTCCCCAGCCCTTGCTAATGGTGCTGTCAGTAATAAACGGGCAGTGTGTTCACCTGCTGCCCTCGACCACACAAGGTCTCCAGCCCTACAAACACTTGTTGCCAGGAATTGCTACTGCTGTGAAAAACTGTGTGAGTCAACAAGGCTGCTGATAGTAAAGCTGTGCTGGACAGGGGTTTCAGAAGAGCTTGTGAAGTACCAAAGGATTTCCTGAGTTCTAAGGTAGTTATTAAGCGTAATTCATTAGCAGCATCAATGTTGGTTTTTTTTTTCCTTTCCTCATCAACAAATACTCTTTCCACCATCTGCTTTTAGCACTGGGACTTTGCTGCTGTGCTAAGGACCTCCAGGCAAACAGTGGTTTTCCATGTTTCGGTGAGCTCATCCCTGCACAGTGGGAACGTGCACCACAGCTGTCTGTCCGAAATCCTTCTTCAGAAAAAGGCCCTGCATGCAAACGAGGCATGGGGAAGTGCAGGAGGGACAACAGATTTACCTTTGGTGTCTGCATCTGAGCTATGAACACTTCCAGCAGCAGGTCCAAGGTGAGAGCTGAGTGCTCAAACAAATGCAGGGAAGAGGCTTTGCCTTGCCCAGGGCAGCTCAGATCCTGGGCAAACCTCCTCCCTTGCAAGAGCAACCATAACAGAGCAAAAGTGCTTCACTTAGCACACAAACAGAAAAATCAGGAGTTTATTTTCCCCCCAATACTTAGCAACCTCTATTCTAATTGGCTTTAATGGAAGGTATAGCTTGGGCTTTAATCTTTATTAAAATATCAGTAGCTTTTCTCAAGCTGTTCCTCCACACCCTGTACCGCCATCCCTACTTACTAGACCCTTCAAGTTCTGTTCCTTTGGTTATAGTCACTCCAAGGAGTGCTTTAGCAAGTACCTATGGGGGACAAAGGAAAACACTGAGGGGTGTTTCATGTTTGAGGCCAGCTCATTTGCCTTCTATTACTTATAGCTCCCAAGTAATAAAAATAGAGTCTATATTCCAGAAGATCATTTTTGCCATTACCTGTTATTTATAGCTCCTGCAGACATCTTCAAAAACACTTGTCTCTTCCTTGAGCATGACTCCCCAGAGTTGTATTGGGATTTGGGAAGTTTGGATGTTTAGGCACCACACTGCAGAGGATGCATACACATGCATCCATGCGAGACATACTTTAATGATATAACAATTTACAGGGTCTGCTTGCTGCTTATCCAACTAAATTTTTCTCTAAACAAATTTATTTCTCTAGAGGAGGTTTTCCTTGTTGGATTCTGCCTCTTTCTCATTCTACTCTAAACTCTTTAGCAGACTCTATAACTGATATTTTGCATTTGCACTCATAAAAATTTGCATATTTGCACTCAAATAAATCCATGTTGGTCTGTTAAAAGTTGTATGTGCTTTCAAATCAGCTTGTGACAAGAACAGCTCCCCCACTTTTGGATGAAAGCTTCCTTTGGACAGTCAGTAAGTCACTGAACACAGGCATCTGTTCCTTGGAACGGCCCCTCACAGCAAAGGTTGACAAGTTCTGTGACATCTGTGGCCCATCAGGACTTGGACAAAAGCAGTGGAATGATGGATGGTCTCACAGCATTCCCCTGCTGCAGTCAGTGCCTGTCACTGGGTTTGGAACCATCTGTGGGATGTCTTATCCTGAGGAGTGCCCAGGAAAAGTGAAGGATATATTGGCATTGGGGTGTTCCAGGGCACAACCACGTGCACCCAGGAAATTTCAGAAGGGACTGAGAGGGGCCTCACCAGAAATGAAGTAAGTTTTTCAGAAAGGGAGAATAAAGTCCCCACAAAGCCCTGCTTCGGAGAGCAGGTTGGTCCAGGTGACCTCCAGAGTCCCTTACAGTGAAATCTTGCCATGATTGTAATTCAGCTGCCGCCAGCAAGTGCTGCTTCCGCCTCCCTGCACGGCACAAGCAAATCAATCAGGATGGCATCCAGAGAGCAGGGCTCAGCACTCTCAGCAGCCAGGCACTCCCCTTTATCCATCACTGGCCAGCAGGTACAAAAGGGCAGGATCAGAAATATTTTTATATGCTCCAAACAAGGCCTGTGTGATCCTTATCTGTGTGTGGATCTATAGGATGTCATTTTCAAGAACGCCTGTAGGTTTGAATCAAACCCTAAGCCAAAGGGACACCACATTTTGTCTCACCTGATAAGACCCTCTGCAGCTCATCCCTCCAGCTAATCCTGTGGCAGGACCTTTTATCCAAAGAGCCCCATGTTTTCACTGCAGACAAAACCTGCATTAGACATCCACCAAAATCAGAGGTATCTACAGATTCTGTCCAGCCCTAGAGACCGACGTAAAACCATTTCAGTTAAGAACGAGCTGGTCAGCTCGGTATTCACACAGAACACAGATCATTTTCTTCTCCCAGCAAACTCAGAACTGAGATTCAGAGCAGACTAATTGACTTACAGTCCATCCAGCTACTCCTGGTGCACTAATTATGCTTTTCACCTTCTCACTCCATGTCGGAATAGAAACGCCTTGATGAGTGGCTCTGAGGAAAGGCAGACACAACCTTGCTCATTCAGCTGATTTTCCCCAAGAAAAAAGAGCAGAAACACCTTTGAGACATGACTTGTCAGCGCTGCAGGTCTGTGCTGATGCCTCAGCAGCACAGCAAAGGCTGTGCCATCACCACAGCAGCTTCTGGGTCCAAGGGCACACACAGAGGCCTTGTCCTTCCCATGCTTTCCTCTGGTGTAAAAAATAGTGCAATTTCCTACAGGTGGGTCAGGCAAGTTTGCTTTTCTTGTCCTGTTTCACGCTTTCACTCAGCCACCAGCCTGGAGATCTGTCTCTGTCCTAATTCCCCTAAGCCTTAAGCCCCCAGGTAACTTGTGGGTGCAAACTGGAGGCAGAGAGTTGGAAACACCAACACTATGTATCTGTGCCCTTGCAGAGGCCCACTTAATTCCCTTGCTTTTTGTTTTGCCTCTCCCCAAATCAACAATTTCCAATGCTGACATCTTCCATGACATATGATTGGTACAAGAATTTGAAACAGAAATAATTTGGTAATGTATAATAAATACAATATTAACATAAAGAGCACCAGATAAATCCTGAGGACTTGGTTCATTTTCAGATTTTTGTCCCTAAAACCTTGCATTTGTCTGCTTGGCTTGATCCCAAAGCACCTACAGGCACCACAAGGATGTGCTGTGGACCAAGCACATAATCAGCTTAAAAGGCATCTTTTATTTTTATTTCTTCCCTCTTTCCATTTGATCTTCATTCTGTTCATTTCCTTTTCCTGCTCCCTCTAGCTGATCAGAGAGGCCAGACCAAAAACAGAGAGGAAAAGCCAGTGAGAGAAATAGGATCAGGAGCTAATGAGGAAGAAACATGACGAACTTGAGTAGATGGAGCAGTTGTGCACTGAGCAGCCTCCAGCTGGACCAGAGCTGTAGATACTGATCCAAAGTAGGAATGCTGTGAGAAACTGGGATGGAGGGAATACTCAGAATATCTTAAAAGAAAAGATGTTGTAGCAGCAGAGGATTAAAAATGGGTGAAGCCCAGTTTGTCTTTGTAAGTTCCCAGGTCACCAGGCACTTGAGGGAAAAACCATAAAGCCACGGGATAGCAGATCTGTAATTTTTAACTTTGGAAAGAGTGGGTTTGCACATTCAGGAGAGGACTGAAGGGACTTCACTCTAAGGGTGTTAGGCAGCAAGTTCAGCTCCAGAGAGCTGAGCACAGCCCTTGCAGATGGGCTGTGATGCCTCTCCCACCTGCCAAGCACTGACTGTGGCACACATGGGTACATGTGGGGATCAAGGCACGACAGGTGAGGACCATAATCCAAATCCAAATCGTGCAAGGGACTGACCTGGTGTTATTGATCCCTGTGTGGGCTGGGACCATGCCCAAAATGAGCCTCATGTGAATCACCGGTAACAGCAGCAGTGAATGCTCTGCTGTGAGCCAAGACCAGCAGAGCTCTTCACCTGGGGTTCAGTGATGCTTTGGCCTGAGAGTAGCTGCAGGATTCAGCCACATATCCCTGGGATTCAGTCTCAGCACCAGCCTGTAGCTAGTTATTGCTCTGCTTGGGAATAAATCTTTTCCAAAATCCATTTTCCTTCAGCTGTTGTTCTAACACTCATCATGTTTGGGCTGGCTACAAACGGTGTCCTACCTACTCCCACCCACACGTATTCTTATTTAAACTTCTACTGGGAGGGGGAAAGAAAGAAAAAGAAAAGAAAAGAAAAAAAATTGAAGCTATTGATTCAAGAAATTTGCATATCCCAGGGAGAGTCCCAAAGGTGCCTCACCACAGCCAGGCAGCAGAGGAGCGGGCACAGGCAAGTTTTAAATCAAGGCAAAAAGGCAGAACAGAATGCTTCCAATTTACTTTCTTAAAATGAAATGTGCGAGGTAAAAAGCCATGAATTAGCACTAGTGAACGCTGCAGCCACCAAAAAGAGATTTTTAAGCCATTCTCCAGCGCTCCCCCCACCTTTATCTTGTCAAGAGCCTGTATTTTCATTGTGTTCTCCTGGTAATTTAAATCCTGCTCGGGCTCGGCGCGCACCGTGTAATTGTGAGCCAGCAAGGGTTTGAATGTCATCACTGCTGTGCAAATAACATCATCAGCTCATCAGCTGTGTCAGTAACATTGCAATTATGTAAGCCACTATTATTTCCACCCCTGATATGCCATATTAAAACTTATTTTGGGGGCTGGAGCTGACAGGTATCCTATCAATATGAAAAGCACACAACAGCAGCGGAGCTACGGCTCCAGGTAGGAACATCATTCCCCTGGGACTTTCTAGTGACATCACCAGCGGTGCCAGAGCTCATGGATAGTCCTAAAGGAGCTGCTGTAAATCCTGTTGCTGTTCTGGTGTCACCATTGCCCTCACCCCACACCCCACCCATCACTAAGGACTTGTTTTGTTTCCTCTCACTCTTTGTGCTCACCCAAATGCAGACACTAAAATAGAAACAGTGACTTTCAACTGCAGAGGAAAGTTAGGTAGATATTTTCATTTGGTCTGCTGGAGAAGAGTCTTGGGGGCTTAGTGGTTGTTTATAATGTGGCTAAGCCCCTGGAGTGCAGCTCAGCACTAAGTGATTAGTCTTTCTGAGTCTTCCCGTGTGCTTTTGGCCAGATCAATGATTTCCTAAGCTTTTATTTTCAGCTTCTTAAAAATGAGGCTGGCATAATGATTCCTTCCTCTAATCCTCCACATGATTATATGGTGAGCACATCCCAGCAGAGCCAGCCCCTTAGGCTCCTCAGAGAGCCCCAACCTCTCTGTGCTCCTGTTCCAATGGATCTCTAGGAACAAGGGAGCAGAAGCCCAGGCACAAGTCCCAGCAAGGTTCACCAGCACAACAGCAGCTCTTTTCCTGTAGCATCATGCTAAGCACAGTTGGTCCCCTGGAAATGCTCCATGGCAGAGCTCCTCTTGGGAAGCTCCTCTCCCAGAGCCATTCCAGAGGGGCAGGTGGAATAGTCCTTAAACATTCCTGCTTGCCTTGACTTCTCTCTCACACACCCCTGACCAGCACAAACCACGGTCAGAGCAGCAGCACAGCTCCAAGCTCAGGCTGAGGAGCACTTTGGTAACAGCTCAACACATGAATAACCTCAATAGGAAGCCATGGATTAATTCCCAGTCAGCTGCTCTGTGTTGTGCCTAAAGAAACAACGCTCCACTGAACGTGTGTCAGGATGATAGATTCAGACTTCTTTTCTTTTTTTTTTTTTTAAGATTATTTCAGCTTAAAATGCAATTGGAAGATTGATTCTTTAGATCCTCACATTACATAGGGTCTGGGTCTAGAGTATAACTCAGCGTGAAGGGAGATGATTCTCATCTTCCCTTTCCAGAGATGCTGCATGTCATCAAAGCTGAAAGGGTATGAATATCAAAGCTGAAAGGGTATGAATTAAGGTAAGGGATGGGGGAAGAGAGACAGAAAATTATGAATGCTTGGCATTTACAGAATACCTGTACACAGTACTGTTATTCCATTTTTTTTATATTTCTTTTTTTTAGAAATCACTCCTGCAAGGAAGATGAATACCTGAATATGTTCTTTATTAAGTTAATTACTGCTTTATTTGGGGGGAGATACTGAGGTCATTATTCTTTTACTGTGTTCTCCAGTGTATTACATTCATGGGAAAACATATTTATTCAGAGCTTCATTTTGATTTAATAGAAAAATGGTTCTTGCCACAGCAATGTGGAATACTCATTTTTCTCCATGTGTTGATTTTTGGCATATAAATGCCAGAAGCCTCTGTTCTCTTTCCTTATCAAGAAAAACTTGTCTGAGATTAATTTCCTCATCATCCTTTCCTTTTAAAGTGGCTGTTTTTCAATGCCATTTAAAGGCAGAGTTGTGATAAATTCCTGGTTTCAATGAACAGATTTCAATGAAAGAGTCTATTCCACAGCAGTAAAATCATTGAATCCAAATAGAAAGCGAAAAAAAAAAAATTATGGACCTGGATACTGCTACAGCAGTGAATTGTATGAGAGATGTCCTCACATGTTTTGCTTTCTAGGGCCAATTAGTTTTGAAATAAACTGATTGCAAAAGTTTTTAAGATTTTTATAGAGGGAAAGGGACACACTTCTGACACGACTTCTTTATAATTCCGTATTGGCCTAATCAAAAACTACTTAAACACAGCAGAAGATTTCTTAAGGAGCAAAAGGATGAGAACAGCTGGGATGGAAAACATGAATTTGATGCCAAACCTGTGCGTTTCTGACCCTAACATTTAGCTATAGAGCCAAAGAGAAGATTTGTAGATTTTATAGGTATTGGGTAGATAGGCCAACCAGAGTAATCTTTCTACTTAATGATCCTTCCCCTTTCCATAGATTATCTTCAGCAAGACTTTATCCTGTACTTCATTAGTCTGAGTTGTCTGTGAGACTTATTTTAAATTGAATTAACTTTAAGTTGTATTAATTAAAATTTAAATTGCATTAATTTCTATTAAATTTCAATTGCATTCATTTTAAGTTGAAAGTAACACCCAGCCAAAAATTTCCTGCTGTCAGAATATTCTGCATCCAAACTATAAATCCCTG
>WAAG01044028.1:55750-73690 GCA_013390105.1 Tichodroma muraria
CACACCAGAGGTCACCTGGGCAGGTGATGATGCTTGCCCAGCATCCCCAGCTGAAGTTCACAGGCTATGCTAAGGTTGGCAGTGCCTTTTGGTGCACTGCGTTTACTTTGTAAGAAAATAACCGCAACCTTATAAAGCCAGCATTCAGTTCACTGCTTTTTCTTATTCAAGGCTGATTTTAAAACAAAAGGATAGAAAGAAAGGAAAAATCCAGCCCCCAGCCCTAAGATTTAGTTAAAAATCCAGGACCTCAGAAAGTATTTAGCCACTTAATTCCCATTATCTGTTTATCACAGACAGCAGTCTAAGGTCTACAGATTTTCAGTGCTAGAGACTGCCTTCCTAGGCTCTCAGAAAAGATTTCTGAAAAATAAGAAAAACTGGCAAAAGCTTTGATGGTCCTTTGTTCATTGTTAACAGAATAAAGAAATCTTTTTGAGAAAAATCGGAGCTCCTTAAGTATGTAGGACAGAGAAATGAAGAGTTATTGCCCTTTGGAGAAGGCATTATTTTGCCACGGAGTTGGTTTTGTCAGATGAAGTTTTATGACACATAGTGGCAATCATCCATCTTTGATGAGCAGACACACACTAAATCAGAGAGACTGCTCTCCATGGATCACTGAGTCACAGCACACACTTTGGTAAATCATGAAGCTCTTAAATAAATACTCTTAATGTGTTTCAAGCTGGCTTAGAATTCTGCAATATTTAATGAAAATCAGGTATTTTTACCTGGAATATCAAAAAATAATAATGTGCACTGAAAGCAGGTGATCCTTGGGAAGAAAAAAGCAGCATTGCCAAGAAAAAACAGTTGTGTGTGCTACGTGAACAAGTGGACGCTGAGAGAAATGTTCCAGTCTCATCGCAGAGCTTTGTGAGAGACCCAGATCCGAGGCAAGATGTGACATTTCACTTTTCAGACATCAAGTAGGGCGGAAAACCTGTCTTACACTGCAGATCAATACATCACTTAGAGAGGGAGAGAGAGGCCACAGCCCAAATCAATCTGCAAGGTGTCAGAAACATGTAGGCCGGCACCTGGCTACTGTGCCCTTTAGCCCCCAGAGAGCCTCACACGAAAGCAGTTGTCAGGAGATGAAGTCAGCCAGGAAACAACACAAAGCAAACGTGAAAGAAGCTTCTTGTCATGGAGAAGGGCATTGCTGTCTTTCCAAAAATACCCGTTTGTAATGCACGGATCCCCAGGCCCCAATGTGCATAGGATTTTACTCAGGATTATTCAAGTTGTGAAAAAAAAAGGCAATTATTTATTCCATGGATATACTATTTTTGGCTGGACAATGAGGAAGTTGAAGGAGGGGGAAGTAGATAAACTTGCTTTTTAGATAAACTGCAGACTGGGTTATAACAATCTTCTGGCCACTTGGCCATTTCTACAGGTTGAAGGAATAAACCACAGTTTCTCTCATTCAGGAAATATTATTACAAGCTGGACTTGATTCCTCATCCTCATTTTTTTGCTAAGGGCACATTAAAAAGCCTGGCCCATGGTTTCTGTGGCTATTTTAGTCCCATGCACAAAGACACATCTGAGACCACTCCCCATGAGTTCCACTTTCAGGTCACTTCTCTTTCAAAGACCTGTTCCCAAATGAATGATGGGGGCTTGTTTCCCTCCATCACAGAATTTTTTTTGTCACAGAAATGATTTATCTGTTGACAGCCAGGTTCACTGCCCCCAGGCAACAGATGGCAGTTGAAACCACTCAAGGAAAAGCAAAGAACACTATTTCCAGTTTTAAGAAAGGAAAGGGAAGGAAAAGGTATAAGTAGTCCTTTCCTCTAGGACTGCCTTGTAACACTTCCCTGCAAGAAACACAAGCAAAGCCAACTCCTCCAGGTGCTAGGTATGGTATACTCTTGGGTTACAACACTAATTACAGCTTGGAGAAGGTAGGCCAGGCAGTGGTTGTCCTTAAAAAAGATATTCCACTATTTATGAAGTCTTTCCTGTCAAAGGGCTATGGTGAAAACACTTGAAAAATACAAGGTTATGGTTCAAAGTGGGTCTACACCTTAAGTATTGCATGAAACACACCACCAGAGGAACAGGATGAGGTGAACTCATGACATCCAGCTGTAGGGACTAAACAAGGACATGCACTAATGAGATCCACTGGCAGGGATTAAAGCAGTGCTCTGCTTGTGGCTGAGCTCTGTGGGGTCAGTGAGAGGGACTGCATTCAAGATAATTTGAAGCACCTCAGGCACAGTGCAAGTTTCTCCTGTTTCACATCCAAGACGAAGGAAAATATAATGGTTACATCAAGTTTTCCTTCAAATTTGACTCTACAGATTGCAAATTCTTGAGAATAAGGACTGTCTTATGGTCCACTCCTGAGGACCTCTTGGGAGTTAGCATATTAATACTTCAAAACAAAATACCACATAATAGAAAAAGAGTCTGATATTAAGATATTTATAAGCTAGTTATGAGTTTATAGATACAGGAGGGATATTAGGCACCACACAGTACTTCTAAAGCAAAGTCCATGGCTGAAATGAGAAGAACCAGGATACATGGTATTAAACTTGTAACCCAGCTGAGAAGATATAACCCACACAAATGTAATCTGCTGCTCACTCAGTGGCTAGATGTGATCACACACCCTCAATCTCAAAAACCAGAACAGCAGCAGGCCACAGTTTTACATTTCTCCATTTGAACTACAATTATTGCCACAAGAGCCAATTTCACGTTGGGCCATTTCTTGCTCTTGTTGTAATTCATCATGAGAAGACGTGAGATCTGAGATACCTCGGCAAGGCATAGTCCATGAATAATACAGCACGTTGCTTTGACCTTTTCAGTTTGCTTTGTGGTGTGATTGGCCAACTGCTCCTGTCCTCCCCTGTTAACCACCCCATTAACCTGGCACGAGAAGGTGGAACGGACAGACAATTAGCCAGCAGAATGCTAAAAAGGTTAATGCAGGAGCTCACAGCCTTGGCTTTCTTGAGCTTCAATGGGTATTAAGATTCTGCAATCTCTTTCCTCTTTCAAAGTCTGCAGGGAAAAAACAAGAATTCGCACAAGATGAACTTTGTTCTCATTTCAGATCATAATCATGTAGCTCCTCTCAGATGTCACACTTGGATGATTCCAGCGTATGCGTGAATAAACCAAGAAGAACGTTTATTTTTACTCCTCTCAATATGGAGAATAGTCAATTAAAGTGGTGAACCTTTTCTCTGAAGCTGGCCATTCTTGAGTAAAGGAAAATTGGAGAGAGTAGTGGCAGAGCAGCTCCATACGACAGCTTTCTTCCAAAGGTCACTCTTGCTATGCTAACTACTCAAGCTGAGTCATTCCAGTGATTTCTTACTCAAAGACAGCAAATGCTGGAAATTTTACATCCTGTGGGCTGTCATCTGCAGAAAACTTTATCTCAGTACTCACCAAGACTACAAGGACAGGCAGAGCTCACGTGTTTAGGCACATGGAGAACATGAAGCACAGTAGGTCTCAGTAAAAGTGCCTGTTCAAAGCAACTGCCCCATTTCTCTGGATATCTACACATTTTTAAAATCTCCCAATATCTTTTTTTTTTTTTTATAGATAAAACCATTATGAACGACATAGAGTTATAGGTAAATATCAGAAACTGTTTTCTGAAGCCTTGTAGTCAAAAGTCCTAATTTTACAATTTCACATGGGCTCCTTTTCCTCATAAAGATTTTCTAACCAACACTCCAGTGGTTTGTTTATGATGACCTGGGATAGTTTGTTTTTCTGCCATATGCTTGTCTTTGTAGAAATGTGTTGTTCTGAGTGACTATTACTAGCAATGCTACGAAATACTTCAGATGGAAGCAGAGAGAGAAGGACCTTTTTGACACCCTTTGGAACACCAAATTTTACATTTATTAAGGGTATTGACCGCAATAACGCAGAGTCCTTTTTATTACCTTCCATTAATAATATATTCTCTATTTTGCTTAAGGTGAACAATGATATTCAGACAGGAAGAATTACTAACAAGGAAAAGATAAAACTTTAAATTATAAAAATGACTTGGTAGTTTCTCTCTGTAATACATTTTAAGTCCAGAAGGGACCATTAAGATCACCTATATGCCAAGGATTTTTACACTGTGCTTTTTGATATATGGGATCTCAAGTATCATACCATTTCTTTTGACCCTTGCACTTGAGCACTATCTCTGATGGATTTTTATAAACTGCATATTGAAATATTCACATGCTTAGGGGCCTGCTCACAAACTGAAAGAGATTAGAGAAGCACAATTTCTTTGCAGAAGAGCAGTCTTTTTTTTATTATTTTTAGGATAAGTTTTGCTGTGTTTCTGTAACAGGTGAAACCAGCACAAAGAGAAGTTTATCAGGCTGCCATATCTTTGGTTTGAAAAGATTGGTGGCAATTTTAATGAGTTCTAATTCTATGTCTGGGATAAAAACGAATATTTCTGGGCATTCAGCAAGAGTTATAGCAGTGTTGCCATTTACAGGCTCTCCATTACTATACCCACTGCCATTCAGCAGCAGACAGACACCATCATGAAAAGAATTGCCAGCCTCAACAGCTGATCTCTACAGATCACTATCACAAATTAAAACATATCACAAATTAGGAGAGTACTGATCTTGTCAAGAATCAGATTAAATTCTGGGTACGATGAATAGAAAAGGTAAATAAAGAAAAAGGAAGTCAATCCATTCCTGCATTTGTTCAACTGTCTGGGTGACCTGGGGAGTCCCTGTGGCAGTGAATGAATTGTCCCATCCTGCAGACAAAGGATTAAAACCCTCTGTTCTGTGTGTATAGATCTGAGGTGACCTATAAGGGAATGAGAGTGGCAGGAACCACGGAGTCCTTGTGCTGCTGTCGTGGTTTAACTCAGCCCCACGCAGACGCTCACTCTCCCAGGTGGGAGGGAGAGCGAATCAGAAGAGCAAAAGTGAGAAAACTTGTGGGCTGAGATGAAGACAGTTTCATAAGGGAAGGAAAAGCCATGCACACAAGCAAAGCCAAACAAGGAATTCATTCCCCACTTCCCATGGGCGGGCAGGTATTCAGCCGTCCCAGGGAAAGCCGTAACAGTGACTTTCCATCACACACAACAGTGACTTGGGAAGAAAATAAGCCATGGCTCTGAACATTCCCACTTCCTTCTTCTTCCCCAGTTTTATGCTAAGCACAACATCATACAATCTGGAATATCCCTTGGGTCATTGGGGCCAGCTGTCCTGGCTCTGTCCCCTCCCAAATCCTTGTGCATCCCCCGCCCCCTCACTGGTGGGGATGAGGTGAGGAGCAGAAAAGGCCTCGGCTCTGTGTAAGCCCTGCTCAGCCACAACCAAAACAGCCCTGAGTTATCCACACTGCTGCCAGCACAAATCCAAAGCACAGCTACACACCAGCTACTGTGAAAAGAATTAACCCTACCCCAACCAAAATCAGCACAGCTGCCTTGAAACGTTTTCTCCCCAAAGGCTCATTTATAGCAGTGTAGCAGTAACTTTACTTTTGAAATATATTTATCAACTGCTATTGTTAAATGTGCCAAAGAACTTTTATTTTCCAAAGGGATGATAATATCAGCCTTTACACATCAACAAACAAGCAGAGAAAAAGCTTTTTTTGTTAAGATGTGGAATGTGACTTTTTGTGCGGGTAATAGCTGGAGGTGCATAAAACCAAATTCTGCCATTTAATTAGTAATCAGCAGTGATCTGTTAGTCAGAGTTACTGTAATTCATGAACTGTTAAGTCAAAGCAAAAACGGCAAGTAATTAAACTGTATCCATTAGAGCTTCCCTAGCACACACTAATACAGCCAGGGTTTCAATTGGAGGCAGAAGTGGAAGTGTGAAACTCCTTAATATATTCCACTTTTTAATTAGCAATCAGTGATGATTTGTCAGCCATACCACCTCTAATGCATAAGCCATTGAAACACAGAAAAAAAGGCATACTTTCAAAACCATTTATGCTTATATTTACATTCCCTCCAGGCTGAAACATTGGCAAAACCACTGAAATGCCATCAGAGAGCAGCTGAAAGTGTGCAGGAGCTCACAGTCCAACACACCCCCTGCATCACTGGTGGTTTGGGTGAAGACACAAGCTGAGTATTTACAAGAAGCAGCTGGCATATCCAGACACTGACAAATAAACATTAATAAGCATTACCTTTGTTAACTTTACACAACTCAAAATCTCCAAGAGCTCATGCAATACTGTTTATATTCCACTCAACTCTATTTTAATGAATTCATTGATAAACTGATAGCATACTTACCAGGTTGCATTTTGGATGGAGAAGGAGGCGAGAGAAGTGCAAAAAGTCCTCTTTTACCTGATCTTCAGAGATGCCATAGAAACCTGAGCAGGAGCAGCAGAACACAACCTTACTTCCCCCCAGCCAGGATGGGCTCTACAGCACTCCTGAAGCTGAGCAGCAAAACTGGGCACTCCAGTATTAGGCCAAGAGCCTCTTCATTCTTCTTCAGCCCTTAAAGAAATTGAGGAGCTGGAGGGGAAGAGGGGGAATGAGGTGTAGAGATTCTCCTTTTTTAACCCATGTTAGTGTAATTATCAGAACTTAAAATCCTTAATTTCACTCATATAAAGTACATGCACTAGGCCTCCCTACAGGGGGTAAAAATAAAAGGCTGCTTCATATATCTTTGTAAGATCCTTTTGTTTATCTAAATACACAAATATATATATTTTTATATATAATAACTTACTTTAAAAACAGAGGGTAGCTCCCACAATAGTCAGGCTCTATACTCGAAGTCAGCGTCAGTGTCAGTGTATGGATCAGCTGATAAAGGCATCAACACAGCTTAAACTAATTACAATTTGCAGGTAGGGTGGTAATTGCACTTCTAACTGCCTAAATTAAGTATACAAAGGCCTGGCTGCATTTGTGTAGAAGCTGACAGCATACTCTGTGCCAGCTGAAAATTCTGCCCTCAGAAGTGGTAATGTTCTTAACAAAAAATTGCTGTTGTTTGCCTAACGCCTGACAGAGTGACATCTATTTCACTACATGTTTAATTAGTTTGTTTTCATGGTGTTCCCATTTCCATTTCAGCTTTCCTTAGTGGTGGGAGCGGGCAGGTTTCTGGCTCTGTGCTTAAAATCGGTCCCAAGGCAAAGACCGTGGCACCAGTTTGCCTTCACCCTTCCAACGTCAGCTGCACGGAGCACTCAGACAGCATTTTCAGTTTTCTACAGCTTTTGTGTTTTAAAGTACATTCTAGCCGCCCCTCTTTGTCTCTGATGGCTGGCTTTCAGCGGCTGTAAACATCCATCCCGACGAGGAGCTCGCAGCTCCTGCGTCTGAAACAGCAACTATTTCTCTGCAAAGCACAGGTCAAGCCATCCTGTTGAATCTACAACAGATTTGCAAACAGGTGCTCTCGAGCAGCTGAGAGATCTCCATCTTTTCCTTCGAACAAGAACCTATAAAAGATTAATTATGTTAGGCCATTAATGCTTTAATAGTTTGTGAGTGTACCTTTATGAGTTCTAGGCATGTGAATTGCTCCAACCTCTATTAGGCTTCCTCCAGTCTCTTCTTGAACATCTCAGTGGGGCTCTTCTAATCTCTTTAAAAAGCAAGCAAACAAGCTCTTGCTTCCTTAAACATCACCCTGCCAAACACCCACCCAAAAGAAGACCCTTTCCTTTGACAGCTGTCCTTCAATTACCAATTTAGAGCAATGGTTAAGAGGATTCTTGTAGCATTGAGAGCAGCTCATTAAACTGTCTTGTACAGGCCACAAGAAAATGTGTTTTAAACAAAGACCATCTTTTGACCTCCTCTTCAGAATTCCAGTTTTTCTGAATGAAAAAATTCTGTATGCTGAACATGTGTTGGCTGACTCTGTAGCAGAGATGTTAGAAAGGAATGTGCTTTTTATCCCAGTTTTTTCCTTAAAAGAGTTGCAGAACAGACCTTACAGTATTACAATTCAGAAATCTCAACATAAAGACTTAGGAAATTATACTGAATTTTACTTAATTGTCCAAATTGAAGTTTAAAAATCATTCAGATGTGAGTTGTCTGTATCGTGACCAAAGCTAGGTGTTGTACAAAACCAGATGCTCGCTGCTACTCAATAAGTCACATCCCGTGAGGTGAAATAGTAAAAGTAGTGTTCAAAAATTTGATTCGGAGAAGCAGTCTCACCTCAGATTTAAAAGACCAGCCAAAATACCCTCCAGAACTATGTACTTATTCCAATGCTACATATATTATTGGAAATGGAAAAGGGGGGGGGGCAAACTTCTTATTTGTAAAAATTCCTTATTTTGGCTCGTTTCTGCTACTCTGGATCACTTTTTTAACTCAGAAAGCTCAGAACCTCCGAGCCTGTTCTGTCATCTTACTCAAGATTTTGCTGCTGTGTGACAGCTGTAAAATACACTCCCCATTCCCATCCAACTCTGTCAAGAGAAATACTGAGCAGACCCTTCTAAATTCTAACATTTGTTAACAGTACACCTACTTTTATTTTTTTTCATAAAAGTAGAAGCAGCTCTTGCTGAAACTTGATATAACAGGTTAAGGTAATGCATCCAGAATGTAGGAGTGGACGAATTCACACCAAAAGCTGGTATAGCCTTCCTCCTCCTCAAGAGCTAGCCAGACTGGGCAGAACTGGCTCCTCCACTGCAATGTTCAGCAACTGAAGAGCTGGAGGACTCAGTAACTGACAGGCTGATAGTGCCCTAAGTTTGCACAGATATTACCAGGTTCAAGATGCCCTTGCAAAAATAACAGAAACCAAGAACTGCTGTTGGATTTTTAGCATAGCATTTATTGAATAGGTTCTTTTCTAGAGCCACTTCATGATAGAAGTGTCAGTGCATGTTCAGCTCAGATGCTTATTCTGAATGGACAAAGACAAAAAAAACCAAACAAACCCAACAAACCATGGACTGGACATGTAGATCCAGGGAAAATTCATGAATATATTAAGAAAAAACAAAAAGAAGATTCAGGCCTATGAAGTAGTATGCTTTATTAGGAATAACTACATAGATAATCAGAGTATAGTTGTAGGCTGGAGCCCAACAATGCTTTTTTTTTCCCCACATAAAAAAGCAAACTTTTTTAACTTTCATAAAAGCTTGTTTAGCAAAGCCAGAAGCAGTGTTACTTTAAACAGTTTATTTACATCGCTCAGATTGGCAAAAAGAGATATAAAAAACAGTGCAGTCTGACACATTCAAAAGCATCACTAGTTACATATAGATACAAGACAAAACACAGGTGGTTAGAAAGAGCCCAGAAGTTGTGAACTCCTGCTAATACCAACAGTTGAACTGTTAATGAAATGCAGAAATTTACATATTCAGATAATTTGTGAGAGTGCATTGCAGGGTACAAAATGTTCAGAGATGACAGAAGTGAACACAGTTTGAAAGGAAGACATAAATACATGAGAAAGTCTAAAAGCCTTCGAGTAGTACACTGAAATTTGACTCACCAAAATTGGACCCTGAAGTTACAGTGTCACACCAATAATCCCATGCATTAAATAATGATTTGTTAACCAAGTATGGGGAATGTGTGGGGGTTTGGTTTTTTAACAACCCTACTAAACAGGAGTGTAATTCTTTTCTTCAGACTTCCACTTCAAAGCAAGACAAAGAACTCAACTGATCATTTTTGCTGGTCAAAGCTCCTCGTATCACTGTGTTACAGTGAGGCTGCAGGAGATCATAATCACAAAACTCAATTCTATTTAATTATAAACAACTACATTTATAAAGTATCTGGAATAAGCAGCTGTACAACAGGTTAACTGTCATACTTGAAAGGTCAGGTACTTCATAATGTATCTTCATTTAAGAAATCCACAATTCAAACGTCAGAGTGCTCTGCCAGTAGATGAAGTTAGGCAAGCATAAGAGTCATCCAAACTAGCAGTAAATTATATGATCATCATCTTCATTTCGAGATCTGACAAACCAGTTTAATGCCCGGAGGGGACAATTTCCATAGAAGAAAATGTTTCAGTTATGCTGGTAAGGAAATAAATCTGTGCAAGGGAATTCTGCGTGTAAATGAAGGCCAAGTTACCTGTTCCACTGATTGGCTGGTCTGCTTCAACACAGCTAAACTCCCCTGGTGATTAACTAGTGTTACCTAACATTTTGCTAATCATTGCTAAGTGCTAATGACTAAGGTACCATTAATGTCTGTAACAGGTCATGGCCCAGCCACCTGCTTGTCAGTCACTCCCACAGAGCAGAATCTTTCCCACCTGCCTCATATCAAGTGGGTTGTTGATCGGCTTAATGTGTGACTCCTCCTTTCAAAGATCGAGGGAACGCTGACCAAGGAAGGAGAAGGAACACCCTGTTGGACAAAAAAAACAAAAAAAAGGGTTACTGATCATTTATGAGCCAATCTGAATAGCGTAACAGTCATTCCTCAACCTTGACATATCATACAAGGAATGTGGCAGTGCAGAAGATCTCAAAGATTGGCAGCTTTTGAAATTAATGATTCAGCATTTCTAGAGTTTGAACAGGAAACTTAACACATTTTAAAAACTGTAGAAGAAAGATTATTTTTTTTTCCATGTTACCAGCCTTGAGAGATTTGGAACGCAAGAACGTGTTTTTGAGGAGTAGCTGTTAACAAGTATTAGTATACATCTTGCATCACTTTTTGCAGCAATAATCTCCCTCCAAAATGAAGGCAAGATACACTATGATAATCTCTTAGAGAAACAGAGCTCCCCCTCCAATCCTACAACTTTCTGTGTTATCAGCTCTGAGCCCCAAAATGAGATGCTGAACACATGTCTCCTTGGCTGCAGGAGGCAACAGACATCCCAATGATTTGTCAGAGCTGGCTTTAGCTGTGCCTGGATGGGTGCACACTAGGCAAGAAAATGACTTTTCTGATGCTTGGAGAATAAGCTGCTTCTGAGACTTAATTACTGTGAAACCAACACATCAATATGTAGCACTAAAAGTAAACCTCTTTGGATTAGCTGAGATTTTATATTCTTTTCACATTAGACCTCAAGATACTTTCACAAGCAATCCTCTGTTGCTCTTCACAGCCAGCCAAGCTTCTCAGCACATCAACAGGTCATGGTCTTTAGGCAGCTTGTGCACCTGCATGCTTCAAGAATCTTTTAAATAGGGATATTTTGGGCAGGTAAGGATATACACAGTCCACTATGAACAAGCCCTATGCCTGTTTGTGGCATGTCCTCCGTTTGCAGTTGGTGGCAATACCTGGAAATTTAACCCTAAACTCCTCTTTATAGAGCAGCTCTCATTGAACTCAAGTATTTTATATCAGGTATTTGTTTTTATTTACAAATAGAGAAAAAAAAACTAAAACCACAGGTAAAATGAGCTGCTCAGGACTTCCTTGCAACCAAGTTACTGCAGTCCTCCGAACTCTAGCCAGTGAGCTACATGGCCATTTGGACAACTGAACTGAAACAGTGAAGAATTCAACTGTATATTTTTCAATTAAGGAAAAAACTTCCAAAAAATTACATTTAAAAGTTTGTGAAAAAATAAGTTTGTACCCAGAACCAGAGGTAGAACCCCATGTGAGCGCTGACTCCAACCCTGTGCATTAGAGGACATTAAAGAACCCAACACCATTTGAAGCCTTTGTGCATTAGAGCTGTACCATGCTCTCTTAGCTTAGAGAACTCAGGATTTCTTGCTCACTTCATTCAGGATCTGATGCACAGAATTTCCCAGCACCACACTGGTTATCATCTCCAGCATCAGCACAAGTGGCAGGAACAACAGGGAAAGCACACGGTCTGTCCAAGGCGTGACCGTTTAAGCTTTCCATGTTGGAAGAGGCTTTTGCTTCTACAGCATTTGAAAGACGAGTATTTGGAGAGCCAGGACACAGCACAGGGTGAGGTTTGGAATTTTGAGAGCTCCAATCAACAGAACTGGAGCGATGGACATGAACAGCACATCTGACAGTTCCACTTAGGCTGCACGTGGAAGAGGAGCGAGCAATCTGGAGTTAGGAAGGGTTTAAGAGTTAGTTCAAACAAGAAAAAAAAAAAAAAACCAACCAAGCATCCAAGCTTTATTGATATGCTTACTCTAAGTTTTTTTTCTGCAACAAAAAAATCCTATATAAGCCTAGGCCAGGATTTAATTTAAATAAAACAATATGCCTGAATAACAGCTTTGACTCTTAATGGACTCAGACAGGTTTCCTGCAGTTTTAGTTTCCTATCAACAATTGCACTGGTATTCCAATTTGAGGGGCTGGAATCCAAACCTCTTTTCCCCTCAACCTTATCACTGAACCAAAAAGGCTTTACGCAAGTTCAGTGACTTGTGGCCAAACTGGTTAAAAAATTCCCAATTGGTTTAAAAAAACCAAAAAACCAAAAAAAACCAAAAAAANNNCCAAACCAAAAAAAAAAAAAAAAAACAAAAAAAAAAAAACACCCCAAAATGTGACCATTGGTTAAAACAAAACAGACCACATCATCTGCTGCCAAGCTGCAGCTTATTACCACAGAGATGCAAGAGCTCCGGGAAGAATCTGAAACAGGAACATGGTTTTGCAAGTTTAAGATTTTGTGTTAAACAAGTATTTTTGTCTGGGGCAGATATGCACAAAAAGAAAAGTACATGACTTGCAAGTCCATGAGAAATGAGATACAGTGCTTTATCAAGATGAAGACAATTAGAATTCAAAAACAATTGTTGCCATAACCATAATAGAAGGAGGAAAATCTCTCTACAGAAAACTAGGCTATAGTTGCTAGATTTGCTAGACTTTNTATTTACTCTGAAGCAAGGGAGTCTGCTGTGCTATTTCCTCCCTTTACTGCTTCGTATTTTCTCATGTGGGAGAGCAGGGCTGTATCTTTATGTTGTACAATTTAATGGCCACTCAAACATACTGAATTACCTCAATATTAAAGTACTGATACATCAGTCAGTTGTAGAAAGATGAATAGGATTCCCTTTCCTTGGCCTTCTGTCCCACATACTACAGACTAGAAAATAGGTGTTTACTCATCAAATTTACTCAAACACTATAATAAAAAACAAAGATGACGAAAAGATTCCTCCAAACCTAGTCTGTTTTACTAGACTGTATTAGGAAATTGAATTTGGCCTAATGTAGCAGAAAGCTGTAACAGGCAGCCAGGCAGTGCAGAAGAGTTACATAGAACAATATTTTATTTTACCAAGTTTTCTTAAACATTTACAAGGAGATAATTGCCTTGTTGTTTAAAAACTTGCAGGCTGCAGCATCTATGTTTCTCTACCCTTCCTTCCCAGTTTGTTTCACAGGATGTCTGTCATTTCACTACTTTGACTGAAACATTCACCATGCTCTTCAGGGTTGTACACCACTTTTCTATTTAGAGTTCAAAACCAAAAGCGTGAACCAATATAAGACTTGTGTTGAAACTCTCACTCTCTCAGAAAAGGAAACATATTCCATCTCGAGCAAAAGAGATTGGTGGGGTTTTTCAACTTAATTATATAAGGCAACTCCCAGTTTCTAGTGCATCAAGATTTTTCTGCATTTTCAGCAAGTAAGGCTTCTCATTAAACAGCTCTTGAAAATAATATCCCTATGAATGCAGTTAAAAATATTTTTTTCCCCACTGTGGGTGTTGGAATTGCTAAAGTGAGAGCAGCAGCAGACAGGGCAGGAGTGCGATGCCAAGTGCCTCCCTCGGCCTGCACGGCAGATCGCTCACCGCTAGGGAGGAGGTGCTCGTCAGGCGGCCGCCGATGTAACTCTCGCTCCCGGAGCCGGGGCTCCTCCCCTCGGGGGCAGTGTGAGACATCAGAGCCCTGCGGAGAGCTCGCTTGGGTGTTTTGGAGAAAGAGAAGGCTCTTGTGACCTGAGGAGTTTGACAAGTGGTTAAACGCTGACAAAAGCCAGGCTGTAATAACTACTGTTATACAGGCTACCATTCTGAACATCTCTAGGATGTGTGTCAAGTGGGGGTGGTTGGATCACAACCAGCCCAACACCCACAACTAAAGGGATCTGACTTTTTAAGGCTCCCCATCGTCCTTGCACTTCTCATTCTGTCCAAATATGAGGACAACACAGGAGGGATAGAGAAGGGCAGAGGTTCAGGGAGAAGTCAAAGCAAGGTCTGATCACCAAGGCTTCCCCACATCCTTCAGTCCTACACAGCCAGGCCCCACCCTTTAAGTTTTGCAATTCTGCATTATATTTAAAAGACTCGAAGCATTAAACAGCTAAGTTCCGTAACAGACTCAAAAATTACTACATAATACTTCTGACTGTAATACTTAAGACTATATATACAGATATTCCAAAACCTTAAACACCCCTCACCTTCTTAAGGAGATTATATTTAAGAGTTTTAGTTCAGATTAAGTTTTTCTTGTCACTACTGTAAATACTACAAACCACCTGAAAGAGGATTCCCAGCACAATTCTCTGACTAAAAAGCAGTATCTTTGTACTATCTTACCTTTTTTGATGTTTTCTTTATTGCCCTGGATGCTCTGCTTAAAGTACTGTCCATATCTTTAGTATTTACTTCAACTGAATCAGGATCAGCAACATAAATGAGATTTTCCTGTAGACAAAAATAGTCTTAATAACAGTCAAATATCAGCACTTGCCAAAATATAGTTTTCTAGTCCATTAGATCAGATTTAGAGGGTATAATTCCCATATTCTTCCATATTTAACTCTTTATACAGTCCAGCAGCTATTTGTTTCCAAGCCATTTCATTAGATCAACAGCTGGTGCAATCAGTTTGTGAAACCACTTCATCAGTAGTTTTACATTCAGTTTGTCTGATTCAGTTTCAAGTCCAGGGCTGACCAAATTAAAGGCAGTAGTTCTGAGGCATCCCCAGGGAGTTTCCAAGATAAACATTGCTTTATTCCACTGACAATCTAGCACATTTCTGAAGTGAAATCTTGAGAGCTCCAGCTGTCAAACATTAAGACTAAAGTCTTGCAGCTTAAGTGCAATACATGTTGCAGAACAGCCACGAGTTTGGGGCTTTTTTGATGCCTCATTCTTAAACTCCAGCATGTGCAAAGCAATCTCTGGCTACCTACTTAAAAAACCGGGGGGGGCAGAGGGGGCACACATGGGAGTGGGAAGTTGCTGGGATGATTTTTTTTTCCCCGTTTGTTGTCTGCATTTTGAGAAAAGACATTTTACACTTAAAAAAAAAAAATCTCAGGACCCCAGCCAGCAGCTTTATGGCTATTCCCAGGGCCTAAGGAAGAATAGCCAAAGCCTTTGCTGCCACCAGGTGGCAAAGTCGATGTTATCTCACTCACATGATGCTCTTCAAGTCAAAAACTAGGCAAGGGGGCTTAAATTGAAGCTCAATTTGACATTTACATCAGCAAGAAAGAAGTATTACATAGCTTGTACTAAGCAATAGGTACAGAAATTGTAACTAATGGGATTCAGCAAAGTAGGTTACAATTTGTCAGCATATGATTCTGAATGTCTTGGGGCAAGAGGGAATGATATATTTATTACCAAAAGGTTTAATTTCTATTAAAAATCCAAGTTATATGTGACAAAAAATACTGAAAATAAGCGACACAGAGACTAAAGTAAATTAACACTTCCACATCAGCACGTTTCTCATTCAGTACCTAAAAGGGAAGGGAAACCACAAAGCCCAACTCTTATTCTTTAAGTCCCTAGATCACAAGACACACAAAATATAACTAAGATGCTGTTCTCATTACTTAAGTAGCTCTCCTGTAACAAGCATGCCTTTAAAAATCCCAACCAAATATTGTACTGTAAGAATACGCCACAGAGCATAAAGCATTTCTAGTTTACACCAAGTAGCTTCAGCTATTTGTACTGCACGTATTTTCAGCAAATTGAGATGACTGATATGCATAGACTTTTACATAATTAAAATATTAGCTGGAAGCCTCTTGCTGTCATTGGAGAGGATCTACTCAAATTAGTGGTTTTCTGACTATAGAAAGCCCACAGGCTGAATTTCTGGAAATGTAACAATGCCAGCGCCTCCTTTATTTCACTGTTTTTCTTATTGCCTTGTTTTAAGGTTGTAGATTTTTGTCTGTGGGAGGAAGATGCTTCATGTCTCCTGCATTATGGTGCAGATAAGGTGTAGAACAAGGAATTCAATCTAACACAGTTAATCCAACACAAATGATCAACAACACAGGGATTGTAAATTCAAAGATAACTGTGAAAGAAGCAAGCTGAATACAATTCTTGTTAGAACTACAGTGCAGAACTGAATCATACCCATTCACCATCACAAATTAATTATAAATAATTTTTGATTTTTAAGCATTCCTTAGCTTTTGCACAAAGTAACTTCCAGGCTGTTCCCTTCTCTACCTTTCAACCACTCGCAGGCATGTTAGCATGTTTTCTGCTCTACTTTACCCCAGGTATGTCCACTATTAACTTCTTTAGTTTCAGGTGCTTAGAGCCAAAAAGAGGGAAATGTTTCAATCAGCAGCATGGTTCCAGAGTACTTACTGCATCTGCTTTACAAATAGTGTTGGCCACATGCCGACACAACGTCTTCAGCCAGTCCTCCTTGCAAGGGTCTTCAGTTGTCATCTGGAAACTGAGCAGCTTGTTGTTGAGTTCTGTAGGTGGCCTCACAACTAAGGCAAAAGCTTTCTGGCAATCTACATTTTATTTAAGAAAAAGATAAGGAGTTAATAAAAAGAATAATGAATTTTCATATAATTCAGGGGGAAAACTTCAGAAGGGTCAACCCTCTATCTGCCAGGAGCTGGAGCTACAGACAACATGATCAGGTGCCATGATTTTGTCTTTACACAATAGCTGTTATATCACTTGCAAGAGCAGAGTTCTGTCCACAGCCATCATCAAGAGGCTGCAATCAGCTGTTCAGGCAACAGCTGATTCTTCACCAAATAATCTGCAGAGCAGTCAGCCTCACCTACCCTCTTTGCCATTTCTTTTCTTAATTGGGTTCCTATGTTCAGGTGTTTCAGAGAACATAAAGCAGAACACATGAAGTACATGTCATCTCTTACAGTAAAACACCAAATCTTGCCAGGATGGAAATCTAGAAACTGGTGTGACTAGATTCTTTACAAGTCACTATCAAGGCTGGAGCAGTAGGGCAAAGCAGACAGAGAAATTAAGTCATCTTTTAAGATGCCAAGCACAGCTCCTCCTGAGCATTATCATCACCAGTTAGAAGAAAATTTGGTTTCACACCAACAGCACTTTTCTCTGGCCAATCTAATGCTCTGGGCTGAAGTTTGAGGTTTGGTTTTTATTTTGGAAAGCCAGAGCTGTCAAGTGTTTAACTCTGTTTATTTCACACTGCCAATTGGTTGGCTTATGCTAATGCCATCTAGTAGTTCTGCCAAATTCAGCATCCTGCAGTGATACTTGAAAAGCCAAAAGGCATCAGTACGAGGAATTCTCAAGCTCATACAGAGATTCAAACAGAAGCTTTTACTAAAATCACATACCTAACATATCATACAATAAATACACCTTAGCATTCCATCCCACAAGAGCAGAGCTTCCCCTTCACACTCTGAAACACTTTAATTAGCTAGTACTGCACTTCAAAACACACAGACCTTCTGTCTCCCTGATGTCCAAGACTTTCTTGATCTGGGAGAGAGGCATGAGAACGACATGCTTGAGAGATGCAGGAGGCCTTGTATGGCCATGGGGACTCTTGAAAGCTCCAATAACTTTATGCCGTTTCCTCGCAATCTGCAGTTAAATAGAATAAGAAAGGGTCAGCTGGAAGACCTCTTGCCATTGTTTCCTTTCCTTTCTCTATTTTTTTACCTTCTACTATCCAGGCAGGCACAGAAAACCTTGCTACTCTACCACATAAATCTTAAAGGAATTCACTTATCTCACTATTCACTGCCTAGAGCCGAAGTGGCCCAGGAATATT